>JAYKOZ010000087.1:0-90000 GCA_036172795.1 Pelodytes ibericus
TGATGATATCATGATGAGATGATGATGATGATGATGATATCATGATGAGACGATGATGATGATATCATGATGAGACGATGATGATGATATCATGATGAGATGATGATGATGATGATGATATCATGATGTTGATATCATGATGAGATGATGATGATAATATCATGATGATGATAGCATGATGATGATATCATGATGAGATGATGATGATGATGATGATATCATGATGAGACGATGATGATGATATCATGATGAGATGATGATGATATCATGATGAGATGATGATGATGATGATGATGATGATGATATCATGATGTTGATATCATGATGAGATGATGATGATAATATCATGATGATGATAGCATGATGATGATATCATGATGAGATGATGATGATGATGATATGATGATGAGATGATGATGATGATATCATGATGATGACATCATGATGAGATGATGGTGATGATGATATCATGATGATGATATCATGATGAGATGATGATGATGGTATCATGATGATGATATGATGATGATGATATCATGATGAGATGATGATGATGATGATATCATGATGTTGATATCATGATGAGATGATGATGATGGTATCATGATGATGATATCATGATGAGATGATCATGATGATGATATCATGATGAGATGATCATGATGATGATATCATGATGAGATGATGATGATATCATGATGATGATATCATGATGATGATATCATGATGATGAGATGATGATGAAGATATCATGATGAGATGATGATGAAGATATCATGATGAGATGATGATGATGATGATATCATGATGATGATATCATGATGATGATATCATGATGATGATATCATGATGAGATGACGATGATGATGATATCATGATGAGATGATGATGATGATATCATGATGAGATGACGATGATGATGATATCATGATGATGATATCATGATGATGATATCATGATGAGATGACGATGATGATGATATCATGATGATGATATCATGATGAGATGATTATGATGATGATATCATGATGAGATGATGATGGTGATGATATCATGATGAGACGATGATGATGATGATGATATCATGATGATGATATCATGATGAGATGATGATGATATCATGATGATGATATCATGATGAGATGACGATGATGATGATATCATGATGATGATATCATGATGAGATGATTATGATGATGATATCATGATGAGATGATGATGATGATATCATGATGAGACGATGATGATGATGATGATGATATCATGATGATGATATCATGATGAGATGATGATGATGATATCATGATGATAATATCATGATGATGATATCATGATGAGATGATGATGATGATGATATCATGATGAGATGATGATGATGATATCATGATGATAATATCATGATGATGATATCATGATGAGATGATGATGATGATGATATCATGATGAGATGATCATGATGATGATATCATGATGAGATGATGATGATGATGATATCATGATGAGATGATGATGATGATGATGATATCATGATGAGACTATGATGATGATATGATGATGATGGTATCAAGATGAGATGATGATGATGAAGATGATGATGATATAATGATGAGATGATGATGATGATGATATCATGATGATGATATGATGATGATGATGTCATGATGAGATGATGATGATGATGATATCATGATGATGATATCATGAGGAAATGATCATGATGATGATATCACGATGAGATGATGATCATGATGATATCATGATGAGACGATGATGATGATATCATGATGATGGTATCAAGATGAGATGATGATGATGAAGATGATGATGATATCATGATGAGATGATGATGATATCATGATGATGATATCATGATGATGATATCATGATGAGATGATGATGATGATGATATCATGATGTTGATATCATGATGAGATGATGATGATGGTATCATGATGATGATATGATGATGATGATATCATGATGAGATGATGATGATGATGATATCATGATGTTGATATCATGATGAGATGATGATGATGGTATCATGATGATGATATCATGATGAGATGATGATGATGATGATGATATCATGATGTTATGATGATGATGATATCTTGATGTTGATATCATGATGAGATGATGATGATGATGATGATGATGATATTATGATGAGATGATGATGATGAAATCATGATGAGATGATGATGATGATGATGATATCATGATGATGATATCATGATGAGATGATTATGATGATGATATCATGATGAGATGATGATGATGATGATGATATCATGATGAGATGATGATGATATCATGATGATGATATCATGATGAGATGATTATGATGATGATATCATGATGAGATTATGATGATGATGATGATGATATCATGATGAGACGATGATGATGATATCATGATGATGATATCATGATGAGATGATGATGATGATGATGATATCATGATGAGACGATGATGATGATATCATGATGAGATGATAGTGATGATGATATCATGATGATGATATCATGATAATGATATCATGATGAGATGATCATGATGATGATATCATGATGAGATGATGATGATGATGATATCATGATGAGATGATGATGATGATGATATCATGATGATGATATCATGATGATGATATCATGATGATGATATCATGATGAGATGATGATGATATCATGATGATGAGATGATGATGATATCATGATGATGATATCATGATGATGATATCAAGATGAGATGATGATGATGATATCATGATGAGACGATGATGATGATATCATGATGATGATATCATGATGATGATATCATGATGAGATGATGATGATGATGATGATGTCATGATGATGATATCATGATGATGATATCATGATGAGATGATGATGATGATATCATGATGAGACGATGATGATGATATCATGATGATGATATCATGATGATGATATCATGATGAGATGATAATGATGATGATGATGATGATGATATCATGATGAGACGATGATGATGATGATGATATCATGATGATGATATCATGATGAGATGATGATGATGATATCATGATGAGACGATGATGATGATATCATGATGATGAGATCATGATGAGATGATGGTGATGATGATATCATGATGATGATATCATGATAATGATATCATGATGAGATGATCATGATGATGATATCATGATGAGATGATGATGATATCATGATGATGATATCATGATGAGATGATGATGATATCATGATGAGACGATGATGATGATATCATGATGATGATATCATGATGATGATATCATGATGATGATATCATGATGATGATATCATGATGAGATGATGATGATATCATGATGGTGATATCATGATGATGATATCATGATGAGATGATGATGATGATATCATGATGAGACGATGATGATGATATCATGATGAGATGATGATGATGATGTCATGATGAGACGATGATGATGATATCATGATGATGATATCATGATGAGATGATGATGATGATATCATGATGAGACGATGATGATGATATCATGATGATGATATCATGATGAGATGACGATGATGATGATATCATGATGATGATATCATGATGAGATGATTATGATGATGATATCATGATGATGATATCATGATGAGATGATTATGATGATGATATCATGATGAGACGATGATGATGATATCATGATGTTGATATCATGATGAGATGATGATGATAATATCATGATGATGATAGCATGATGATGATATCATGATGAGATGATGATGATGATATCATGATGAGACGATGATGATGATATCATGATGAGATGATGATGATATCATGATGAGATGATGATGATGATGATGATGATGATATCATGATGTTGATATCATGATGATGATGATGATGATGATATCATGATGAGACGATGATGATGATATCATGATGAGATGATGATGATGATGATGATGATATCATGATGAGACGATGATGATGATATCATGATGATGAGATCATGATGAGATGATGGTGATGATGATATCATGATGATGATATCATGATGATGATATCATGATGAGATGATCATGATGATGATATCATGATAAGATGATCATGATGATGATATCATGATGAGACGATGATGATGATATCATGATGATGATATCATGATGAGATGATGATGATATCATGATGATGATATCATGATGATGATATCATGATGAGATGATGATGATGATATCATGATGAGACGATGATGATGATATCATGATGAGATGACGATGATGATGATATCATGATGATGATATCATGATGAGATGATGATGATGATATCATGATGAGACGATGATGATGAGATGATGATGATGATATCATGATGATGATATCATGATGAGATGACGATGATGATGATATCATGATGATGATATCATGATGAGATGATTATGATGATGATATCATGATGAGATGATGATGATGATGATATCATGATGAGACGATGATGATGATGATGATATCATGATGATGATATCATGATGAGACGATGATGATGATGATGATATCATGATGATGATATCATGATGAGGTGATGATGATATCATGATGAGATGATGATGATGATGATGATGATGATGATATCATGATGTTGATATCATGATGAGATGATGATGATAATATCATGATGATGATAGCATGATGATGATATTATGATGAGATGATGATGATGATGATGATATCATGATGAGACGATGATGATGATATCATGATGATGAGATCATGATGAGATGATGGTGATGATGATATCATGATGATGATACCATGATAATGATATCATGATGAGATGATCATGATGATGATATCATGATGAGATGATCATGATGATGATATCATGATGAGATGATGATGATGATGATATCATGATGAGACGATGATGATATCATGATGATGATATCATGATGATGATATCATGATGATGATATCATGATGATGATATCATGATGAGATGATGATGATATCATGATGATGATATCATGATGATGATATCATGATGAGATGATGATGATGATATTATGATGAGACGATGATGATGATATCATGATGATGATATCATGATGATGATATCATGATGAGATGATGATGATGATGATGTCATGATGATGATATCATGATGATGATATCATGATGAGATGATGATGATGATGATATCATGATGATGATATCATGATGAGATGATGATGATGATGATGTCATGATGATGATATCATGATGATGATATCATGATGAGATGATGATGATGATGATATCATGATGAGATGATGATTTCGTGAAGAGATGATGATGATATCATGATGAGATGATGATGATGATGATGATATCATGATGATGATATCATGATGATGATATCATGATGATGATATCATGATGAGATGATGATGATGATGATGATGATGATGATGATGATGATGATGATATCATGATGTTGATATCATGATGAGATGATGATGATGATGATATCATGATGATGATATCATGATGATGATATCATGATGAGATGATGATGATGATGATATCATGATGTTGATATCATGATGAGATGATGATGATGATGATGATGATGATGATGATGATGATATTATGATGAGATGATGATGATGATGATGATATCATGATGATGATATCATGATGAGATGATGATGATGAAATCATGATGAGATGATGATGATATCATGATGATGATATCATGATGAGATGATTATGATGATGATATCATGATGAGATGATGATGATGATTATATCATGATGAGACGATGATGATGATGATGAAATCATGATGAGATGATGATGATATCATGATGATGATATCATGATGAGATGATTATGATGATGATATCATGATGAGATGATGATGATGATTATATCATGATGAGACGATGATGATGATATCATGATGATGATATCATGATGAGATGATGATGATGATGATGATGATGATATCATGATGAGACGATGATGATGATATCATGATGAGATGATAGTGATGATGATATCATGATGATGATATCATGATAATGATATCATGATGAGATGATCATGATGATGATATCATTATGAGATGATGATGATGATGATATCATGATGATGATATCATGATGATGATATCATGATGAGATGATGATGATATCATGATGATGATATCATGATGATGATATCATGATGATGATATCAAGATGAGATGATGATGATGATATCATGATGAGACGATGATGATGATGATGATATCATGATGATGATATCATGATGAGATGATGATGATGATGATGATGTCATGATGATGATATCATGATGAGACGATGATGATGATATCATGATGATGATATCATGATGATGATATCATGATGATGATATCATGATGATGATATCATGATGATGATATCATGATGAGATGATGATGATATCATGATGATGATATCATGATGATGATATCATGATGAGATGATGATGATATTATGATGAGACGATGATGATGATATCATGATGATGATATCATGATGATGATATCATGATGATGATATCATGATGAGATGATGATGATGATGATGTCATGATGATGATATCATGATGATGATATCATGATGAGATGATGATGATGATATCATGATGAGATGATGATTTCGTGAAGAGATGATGATGATATCATGATGAGATGATGATGATATCATGATGATGATATCATGATGATGATATCATGATGATGATATCATGATGATGATATCCTGATGAGATGATGATGATGATGATATCATGATGAGATGATGATGATGATGATATCATGATGTTGATATCATGAAGAGATGATGATGATGATGATATCATGATGATGATATCATGATGATGATATCATGATGAGATGATGATGATGATTATATCATGATGTTGATATCATGATGAGATGATGATGATGATGATGATGATGATGATGATGATGATATTATGATGAGATGATGATGATGATGATATCATGATGATGATATCATGATGAGATGATGATGATGAAATCATGATGAGATGATGATGATATCATGATGATGATATCATGATAAGATGATTATGATGATGATATCATGATGAGATGATGATGATGATGATATCATGATGAGACGATGATGATGATATCATGATGATGATATCATGATGAGATGATGATGATGATGATGATGATATCATGATGAGACGATGATTATGATATCATGATGAGATGATAGTGATGATGATATCATGATGATGATATCATGATAATGATATCATGATGAGATGATCATGATGATGATATCATGATGATGATAGCATGATGATGATATCATGATGAGATGATGATGATGATGATGATATCATGATGAGATGATGATGATGATA
This sequence comes from Pelodytes ibericus, assembly GCA_036172795.1. NCBI lineage: Eukaryota > Metazoa > Chordata > Amphibia > Anura > Pelodytidae > Pelodytes > Pelodytes ibericus. The sequence continues at coordinate 7,406 of JAYKOZ010000087.1, forward strand.
TCATGATGATGATATCATGATGAGATGATGGTGATGATGATATCATGATGATGATATCATGATAATGATATCATGATGAGATGATCATGATGATGATATCATGATGAGACGATGATGATGATATCATGATGATGATATCATGATGAGATGATGGTGATGATTATATCATGATGATGATATCATGATAATGATATCATGATGAGATGATCATGATGATGATATCATGATGAGATGATCATGATGATGATATCATGATGAGATGATGATGATATCATGATGAGACGATGATGATGATATCATGATGAGATGATGATGATATCATGATGATGATATCATGATGATGATATCATGATGAGATGATGATGATGATATCATGATGAGACGATGATGATGATATCATGATGATGATATCATGATGAGATGACGATGATGATGATATCATGATGATGATATCATGATGAGATGATGATGATGATATCATGATGAGACGATGATGATGATGATGATATCATGATGATGATATCATGATGAGATGACGATGATGATGATATCATGATGATGATATCATGATGAGATGATTATGATGATGATATCATGATGAGATGATGATGATGATGATATCATGATGAGACGATGATGATGATGATGATATCATGATGATGATATCATGATGAGATGATGATGATATCATGATGATATCATGATGAGATGACGATGATGATGATATCATGATGATGATATCATGATGATGGTATCATGATGAGATGATGATGATGATAATGATGATGATGATGATATCATGATGATGATATCATGATGATATCATGATGATGATATCATGATGATGATATCATGATGATGATATCATGATGATAATATCATGATGAGATGATGATGATGATGATATCATGATGAGATGATGATGATGATGATGATGATGATGATATCATGATGTTGATATCATGATGAGATGATGATGATGATGATGATATCATCATAATGATATCATGATGAGATGATGATGATGATGATATCATGATGTTGATATCATGATGAGATGATGATGATGATGATGATGATGATGATGATGATGATGATATTATGATGAGATGATGATGATGATGATGATGATATCATGATGATGATATCATGATGAGATGATGATGATGAAATCATGATGAGATGATGATGATATCATGATGATGATATCATGATGAGATGATTATGATGATGATATCATGATGAGATGATGATGATGATGATGATGATGATGATGATATCATTATGAGACGATGATGATGATATCATGATGAGATGATGATGATGATGATATCATGATGAGACGATGATGATGATGATGATATCATGATGATGATATCATGATGAGATGATTATGATGATGATATCATGATGAGATGACGATGATGATGATATCATGATGATGATATCATGATGAGATGATGATGATGATATCATGATGAGACGATGATGATGATGATGATATCATGATGATGATCTCATGATGAGATGACGATGATGATGATATCATGATGATGATATCATGATGAGATGATTATGATGATGATATCATGATGAGATGATGATGATGATGATATCATGATGATGATATCATGATGAGATGATGATGATGATGATGATGATGATGATGATATCATTATGAGACGATGATGATGATATCATGATGAGATGATGATGATGATGATATCATGATGAGACGATGATGATGATGATGATATCATGATGATGATATCATGATGAGATGATTATGATGATGATATCATGATGAGATGACGATGATGATGATATCATGATGATGATATCATGATGAGATGATGATGATGATATCATGATGAGACGATGATGATGATGATGATATCATGATGATGATATCATGATGAGATGACGATGATGATGATATCATGATGATGATATCATGATGAGATGATTATGATGATGATATCATGATGAGATGATGATGATGATGATATCATGATGAGACGATGATGATGATGATGATATCATGATGATGATATCATGATGAGATGATGATGATATCATGATGATGATATCATGATGAGATGACGATGATGATGATATCATGATGATGATATCATGATGAGATGATTATGATGATGATATCATGATGAGATGATGATGATGCTGATGATATCATGATGAGACGATGATGATGATATCATGATGAGATGATGATGATGATGATGATATCATGATGAGACGATGATGATGATATCATGATGATGATATCATGATGAGATGATGATGATGATGATGATGATATCATGATGATGATATCATGATGATGATATTATGATGAGATGATGATGATGATGATATCATGATGAGATGATGATGATGATGATATCATGATGTTGATATCATGATGAGATGATGATGATGATGATATCATGATGATGATATCATGATGATGATATCATGATGAGATGATGATGATGATGATGATGATGATATCATGATGTTGATATCATGATGAGATGATGATGATGATATTATGATGAGATGATGATGATGATGATATCATGATGATGATATCATGATGAGATGATGATGATGAAATCATGATGAGATGATGATGATATCATGATGAGATGATTATGATGATGATATCATGATGAGATGATGATGATATCATGATGATGATATCATGATGAGATGATTATGATGATGATATCATGATGAGATGATGATGATGATATCATGATGAGACGATGATGATGATACCATGATGATGATATCATGATGAGACGATGATGATGATATCATGATGATGATATCATGATGAGATGATGATGATATCATGATGAGATGATGATGATGATGATGATGATATCATGATGTTGATATCATGATGAGATGATGATGATAATATCATGATGATGATAGCATGATGATGATATCATGATGAGATGATGATGATGATGATGATATGATGATGAGACGATGATGATGAGATCATGATGAGATGATGATGATATCATGATGAGATGATGATGATGATGATGATGATATCATGATGTTGATATCATGATGAGATGATGATGATAATATCATGATGATGATAGCATGATGATGATATCATGATGAGATGATGATGATGATGATGATATCATGATGAGACGATGATGATGATATCATGATGAGATGATGATGATATCATGATGATGATATCATGATGATGATATCATGATGAGATGATGATGATGATATCATGATGAGACGATGATGATGATATCATGATGATGATATCATGATGATGATATCATGATGAGATGACGATGATGATGATATCATGATGATGATATCATGATGAGATGACGATGATGATGATATCATGATGAGACGATGATGATGATGATGATATCATGATGATGATATCATGATGAGATGACGATGATGATGATATCATGATGATGATATCATGATGAGATGATTATGATGATGATATCATGATGAGATGATGATGATGATGATATCATGATGAGACGATGATGATGATGATGATATCATGATGATGATATCATGATGATGATATCATGATGAGATGATGATGATATCATGATGATGATATCATGATGAGATGACGATGATGATGATATCATGATGATGATATCATGATGAGATGATTATGATGATGATATCATGATGAGATGATGATGATGATGATATCATGATGAGATGATGATGATGATATCATGATGAGATGATGATGATGATGATGATGATATCATGATGAGACGATGATGATGATATCATGATGATGATATCATGATGAGATGATGATGATGATGATGATGATGATGATATCATGATGATGATATCATGATGATGATATCATGATGATGATATCATGATGATGATATCATGATGATGATATTATGATGAGATGATGATGATGATGATATCATGATGAGATGATGATGATGATGATGATGATATCATGATGTTGATATCATGATGAGATGATGATGATGATATCATGATGATGATATCATGATGATGATATCATGATGATGATATCATGATGAGATGATGATGATGATGATGATGATGATATCATGATGTTGATATCATGATGAGATGATGATGATGATATTATGATGAGATGATGATGATGATGATATCATGATGATGATATCATGATGAGATGATGATGATGAAATCATGATGAGATGATGATGATATCATGATGATGATATCATGATGAGATGATTATGATGATGATATCATGATGAGATGATGATGATGATGATATCATGATGAGATGATGATGATGATGATGATGATGATATCATGATGAGACGATGATGATGATATCATGATGATGATATCATGATGAGATGATGATGATGATGATATCATGATGAGACGATGATGATGATATCATGATGAGATGATCATGATGATGATATCATGATGAGATGATCATGATGATGATATCATGATGAGATGATGATGATGATATCATGATGATGATATCATGATGATGATATCATGATGAGATGATGATGATATCATGATGATGATATCATGATGATGATATCATGATGAGATGATGATGATGATATCATGATGAGACGATGATGATGATATCATGATGATGATATCATGATGATGATATCATGATGAGATGACGATGATGATGATATCATGATGATGATATCATGATGAGATGATGATGATGATATCATGATGAGACGATGATGATGATATCATGATGATGATATCATGATGATGATATCATGATGAGACGATGATGATGATATCATGATGATGATATCATGATGATGATATCATGATGAGATGATGATGATGATGATATCATGATGATGATATCATGATGAGATGATGATGATGATATCATGATGAGACGATGATGATGATATCATGATGATGATATCATGATGATGATATCATGATGAGATGACGATGATGATGATATCATGATGTTGATATCATGATGAGATGATTATGATGATGATATCATGATGAGATGATGATGATGATGATATCATGATGAGACGATGATGATGATGATGATATCATGATGATGATATCATGATGAGATGATGATGATATCATGATGATGATATCATGATGAGATGATGATGATATCATGATGATGATATCATGATGAGATGACGATGATGATGATATCATGATGATGATATCATGATGAGATGATTATGATGATGATATCATGATGAGATGATGATGATAATATCATGATGATGATAGCATGATGATGATATCATGATGAGATGATGATGATGATATCATGATGAGACGATGATGATGAGATCATGATGAGATGATGATGATATCATGATGAGATGATGATGATGATGATGATGATGATGATATCATGATGTTGATATCATGATGAGATGATGATGATAATATCATGATGATGATAGCATGATGATGATATCATGATGAGATGATGATGATGATGATGATATCATGATGAGACGATGATGATGATATCATGATGAGATGATGATGATGATATCATGATGAGACGATGATGATGATATCATGATGATGATATCATGATGATGATATCATGATGAGACGATGATGATGATATCATGATGATGATATCATGATGATGATATCATGATGAGATGATGATGATGATGATATCATGATGATGATATCATGATGAGATGATGATGATGATATCATGATGAGACGATGATGATGATATCATGATGATGATATCATGATGATGATATCATGATGAGATGACGATGATGATGATATCATGATGTTGATATCATGATGAGATGATTATGATGATGATATCATGATGAGATGATGATGATGATGATATCATGATGAGACGATGATGATGATGATGATATCATGATGATGATATCATGATGAGATAATGATGATATCATGATGATGATATCATGATGAGATGATGATGATATCATGATGATGATATCATGATGAGATGACGATGATGATGATATCATGATGATGATATCATGATGAGATGATTATGATGATGATATCATGATGAGATGATGATGATAATATCATGATGATGATAGCATGATGATGATATCATGATGAGATGATGATGATGATGATGATATCATGATGAGACGATGATGATGAGATCATGATGAGATGATGATGATATCATGATGAGATGATGATGATGATGATGATGATGATGATATCATGATGTTGATATCATGATGAGATGATGATGATAATATCATGATGATGATAGCATGATGATGATATCATGATGAGATGATGATGATGATGATGATATCATGATGAGACGATGATGATGATATCATGATGAGATGATGATGATATCATGATGATGATATCATGATGATGATATCATGATGAGATGATGATGATGATATCATGATGAGACGATGATGATGATATCATGATGATGATATCATGATGATGATATCATGATGAGATGACGATGATGATGATATCATGATGATGATATCATGATGAGATGATGATGATGATATCATGATGAGACGATGATGATGATGATGATATCATGATGATGATATCATGATGAGATGACGATGATGATGATATCATGATGATGATATCATGATGAGATGATTATGATGATGATATCATGATGAGATGATGATGATGATGATGATATCATGATGAGACGATGATGATGATGATGATATCATGATGATGATATCATGATGAGATGATGATGATATCATGATGATGATATCATGATGAGATGACGATGATGATGATATCATGATGATGATATCATGATGAGATGATTATGATGATGATATCATGATGAGATGATGATGATGATGATGATATCATGAGGAGATGATGATGATGATATCATGATGAGATGATGATGATGATGATGATGATATCATGATGAGACGATGATGATGATATCATGATGATGATATCATGATGAGATGATGATGATGATGATGATGATATCATGATGAGATGATGATGATGATATCATGATGAGATGATGATGATGATGATGATGATATCATGATGAGACGATGATGATGATATCATGATGATGATATCATGATGAGATGATGATGATGATGATGATGATGATGATGATGATATCATGATGATGATATCATGATGATGATATCATGATGATGATATCATGATGATGATATCATGATGATGATATTATGATGAGATGATGATGATGATGATATCATGATGAGATGATGATGATGATATCATGATGTTGATATCATGATGAGATGATGATGATGATATCATGATGAGATGATTATGATGATGATATCATGATGAGATGATGATGATATCATGATGAGATGATGATGATGATATCATGATGAGATGATGATGATGATGATGATGATATCATGATGAGACGATGATGATGATATCATGATGATGATATCATGATGAGATGATGATGATGATGATATCATGATGAGATGATGATGATGATATCATGATGAGATGATGATGATGATGATGATGATATCATGATGAGACGATGATGATGATATCATGATGATGATATCATGATGAGATGATGATGATGATGATGATGATGATGATGATATCATGATGATGATATCATGATGATGATATCATGATGATGATATCATGATGATGATATCATGATGATGATATTATGATGAGATGATGATGATGATGATATCATGATGAGATGATGATGATGATGATGATATCATGATGTTGATATCATGATGAGATGATGATGATGATATCATGATGTTGATATCATGATGATGATATCATGATGATGATATCATGATGATGATATCATGATGAGATGATGATGATGATGATGATGATATCATGATGTTGATATCATGATGAGATGATGATGATGATATTATGATGAGATGATGATGATGATGATATCATGATGAGATGATGATGATGATATCATGATGTTGATATCATGATGAGATGATGATGATGATATCATGATGATGATATCATGATGATGATATCATGATGATGATATCATGATGATGATATCATGATGAGATGATGATGATGATGATGATGATGATATCATGATGTTGATATCATGATGAGATGATGATGATGATATTATGATGAGATGATGATGATGATGATATCATGATGATGATATCATGATGAGATGATGATGATGAAATCATGATGAGATGATGATGATATCATGATGATGATATCATGATGAGATGATTATGATGATGATATCATGATGAGATGATGATGATGATGATATCATGATGAGATGATGATGATGATGATGATGATGATATCATGATGAGACGATGATGATGATATCATGATGATGATATCATGATGAGATGATGATGATGATGATATCATGATGAGACGATGATGATGATATCATGATGAGATGATCATGATGATGATATCATGATGAGATGATCATGATGATGATATCATGATGAGACGATGATGATGATATCATGATGATGATATCATGATGATGATATCATGATGATGATATCATGATGAGATGACGATGATGATGATATCATGATGATGATATCATGATGAGATGATGATGATGATATCATGATGAGACGATGATGATGATATCATGATGATGATATCATGATGATGATATCATGATGATGATATCATGATGAGATGACGATGATGATGATATCATGATGATGATATCATGATGAGATGATGATGATATCATGATGATGATATCATGATGATGATATCATGATGAGATGATGATGATGATATCATGATGAGACGATGATGATGATATCATGATGATGATATCATGATGATGATATCATGATGATGATATCATGATGAGATGACGATGATGATGATATCATGATGAGATGATGATGATGATATCATGATGAGACGATGATGATGATATCATGATGATGATATCATGATGATGATATCATGATGAGATGACGATGATGATGATATCATGATGTTGATATCATGATGAGATGATTATGATGATGATATCATGATGAGATGATGATGATGATGATATCATGATGAGACGATGATGATGATGATGATATCATGATGATGATATCATGATGATGATATCATGATGAGATGATGATGATATCATGATGATGATATCATGATGAGATGATGATGATATCATGATGATGATATCATGATGATGATATCATGATGAGATGACGATGATGATGATATCATGATGATGATATCATGATGAGATGATTATGATGATGATATCATGATGAGATGATGATGATGATGATATCATGATGAGACGATGATGATGATGATGATGATATCATGATGATGATATCATGATGAGATGATGATGATGATATCATGATGATAATATCATGATGATGATATCATGATGAGATGAAGATGATGATGATATAATGATGAGATGATGATGATGATGATATCATGATGATGATATGATGATGATGATATCATGATGAGATGATGATGATGATGATGATATCATGATGATGATATCATGAGGAAATGATCATGATGATGATATCATGATGAGATGATGATCATGATGATATCATGATGAGACGATGATGATGATATCATGATGATGGTATCAAGATGAGATGATGATGATGAAGATGATGATGATATCATGATGAGATGATGATGATGATGATATCATGATGAGACGATGATGATGATATCATGATGATGATATCATGATGAGATGATGATGATGATGATGATGATATCATGATGATGATATCATGATGATGATATTATGATGAGATGATGATGATGATGATATCATGATGAGATGATGATGATGATGATATCATGATGTTGATATCATGATGAGATGATGATGATGATATCATGATGATGATATCATGATGATGATATCATGATGAGATGATGATGATGATGATGATGATGATGATATCATGATGTTGATATCATGATGAGATGATGATGATGATATTATGATGAGATGATGATGATGATGATATCATGATGATGATATCATGATGAGATGATGATGATGAAATCATGATGAGATGATGATGATATCATGATGATGATATCATGATGAGATGATTATGATGATGATATCATGATGAGATGATGATGATATCATGATGATGATATCATGATGAGATGATTATGATGATGATATCATGATGAGATGATGATGATGATGATGATATCATGATGAGACGATGATGATGATACCATGATGATGATATCATGATGAGATGATGATGATGATGATATCATGATGAGACGATGATGATGATATCATGATGATGATATCATGATGAGATGATGATGATATCATGATGAGATGATGATGATGATGATGATGATGATGATGATATCATGATGTTGATATCATGATGAGATGATGATGATAATATCATGATGATGATAGCATGATGATGATATCATGATGAGATGATGATGATGATGATGATATCATGATGAGACGATGATGATGAGATCATGATGAGATGATGATGATATCATGATGAGATGATGATGATGATGATGATGATATCATGATGTTGATATCATGATGAGATGATGATGATAATATCATGATGATGATAGCATGATGATGATATCATGATGAGACGATGATGATGATGATGATATCATGATGAGACGATGATGATGATATCATGATGAGATGATGATGATATCATGATGATGATATCATGATGATGATATCATGATGAGATGATGATGATGATATCATGATGAGACGATGATGATGATATCATGATGATGATATCATGATGATGATATCATGATGAGATGACGATGATGATGATATCATGATGATGATATCATGATGAGATGACGATGATGATGATATCATGATGAGACGATGATGATGATGATGATATCATGATGATGATATCATGATGAGATGACGATGATGATGATATCATGATGATGATATCATGATGAGATGATTATGATGATGATATCATGATGAGATGATGATGATGATGATATCATGATGAGACGATGATGATGATGATGATATCATGATGATGATATCATGATGAGATGATGATGATATCATGATGATGATATCATGATGAGATGACGATGATGATGATATCATGATGATGATATCATGATGAGATGATTATGATGATGATATCATGATGAGATGATGATGATGATATCATGATGAGATGATGATGATGATGATGATGATATCATGATGAGACGATGATGATGATATCATGATGATGATATCATGATGAGATGATGATGATGATGATGATGATATCATGATGATGATATCATGATGAGATGATGATGATGATGATGATGATATCATGATGATGATATCATGATGATGATATCATGATGATGATATCATGATGAGATGATGATGATGATGATGATGATATCATGATGTTGATATCATGATGAGATGATGATGATGATATCATGATGATGATATCATGATGATGATATCATGATGATGATATCATGATGAGATGATGATGATGATGATGATGATATCATGATGTTGATATCATGATGAGATGATGATGATGATATTATGATGAGATGATGATGATGATGATATCATGATGATGATATCATGATGAGATGATGATGATGAAATCATGATGAGATGATGATGATATCATGATGATGATATCATGATGAGATGATTATGATGATGATATCATGATGAGATGATGATGATGATGATATCATGATGAGATGATGATGATGATGATGATGATGATATCATGATGAGACGATGATGATGATATCATGATGATGATATCATGATGAGATGATGATGATGATGATGATATCATGATGAGACGATGATGATGATATCATGATGAGATGATCATGATGATGATATCATGATGAGATGATCATGATGATGATATCATGATGAGATGATGATGATAATATCATGATGATGATATCATGATGATGATATCATGATGAGATGATGATGATATCATGATGATGATATCATGATGATGATATCATGATGAGATGATGATGATGATATCATGATGAGACGATGATGATGATATCATGATGATGATATCATGATGATGATATCATGATGAGATGACGATGATGATGATATCATGATGATGATATCATGATGAGATGATGATGATGATATCATGATGAGACGATGATGATGATATCATGATGATGATATCATGATGATGATATCATGATGAGACGATGATGATGATATCATGATGATGATATCATGATGATGATATCATGATGAGATGACGATGATGATGATATCATGATGATGATATCATGATGAGATGATGATGATGATATCATGATGAGACGATGATGATGATATCATGATGATGATATCATGATGATGATATCATGATGAGATGACGATGATGATGATATCATGATGTTGATATCATGATGAGATGATTATGATGATGATATCATGATGAGATGATGATGATGATGATATCATGATGAGACGATGATGATGATGATGATATCATGATGATGATATCATGATGAGATGATGATGATATCATGATGATGATATCATGATGAGATGATGATGATATCATGATGATGATATCATGATGAGATGACGATGATGATGATATCATGATGATGATATCATGATGAGATGATTATGATGATGATATCATGATGAGATGATGATGATAATATCATGATGATGATAGCATGATGATGATATCATGATGAGATGATGATGATGATGATGATATCATGATGAGACGATGATGATGAGATCATGATGAGATGATGATGATATCATGATGAGATGATGATGATGATGATGATGATGATATCATGATGTTGATATCATGATGAGATGATGATGATAATATCATGATGATGATAGCATGATGATGATATCATGATGAGATGATGATGATGATGATGATATCATGATGAGACGATGATGATGATATCATGATGAGATGATGATGATATCATGATGATGATATCATGATGATGATATCATGATGAGATGATGATGATGATATCATGATGAGACGATGATGATGATATCATGATGATGATATCATGATGATGATATCATGATGAGATGACGATGATGATGATATCATGATGATGATATCATGATGAGATGATGATGATGATATCATGATGAGACGATGATGATGATGATGATATCATGATGATGATATCATGATGAGATGACGATGATGATGATATCATGATGATGATATCATGATGAGATGATTATGATGATGATATCATGATGAGATGATGATGATGATGATATCATGATGAGACGATGATGATGATGATGATATCATGATGATGATATCATGATGAGATGATGATGATATCATGATGATGATATCATGATGAGATGACGATGATGATGATATCATGATGATGATATCATGATGAGATGATTATGATGATGATATCATGATGAGATGATGATGATGATGATGATATCATGATGAGATGATGATGATGATATCATGATGAGATGATGATGATGATGATGATATCATGATGAGACGATGATGATGATATCATGATGATGATATCATGATGAGATGATGATGATGATGATGATATCATGATGAGATGATGATGATGATATCATGATGAGATGATGATGATGATATCATGATGAGACGATGATGATGATATCATGATGATGATATCATGATGAGATGATGATGATGATGATGATGATATCATGATGATGATATCATGATGATGATATCATGATGATGATATCATGATGATGATATCATGATAATGATATTATGATGAGATGATGATGATGATGATATCATGATGAGATGATGATGATGATGATGATATCATGATGTTGATATCATGATGAGATGATGATGATGATATCATGATGAGATGATTATGATGATGATATCATGATGAGATGATGATGATGATGATGATGATATCATGATGAGATGATGATGATGATATCATGATGAGATGATGATGATGATGATGATGATATCATGATGAGACGATGATGATGATATCATGATGATGATATCATGATGAGATGATGATGATGATGATGATGATATCATGATGAGATGATGATGATGATATCATGATGAGATGATGATGATGATGATGATGATATCATGATGAGACGATGATGATGATATCATGATGATGATATCATGATGAGATGATGATGATGATGATGATGATGATGATGATGATGATGATGATGATATCATGATGATGATATCATGATGATGATATCATGATGATGATATCATGATGATGATATCATGATGATGATATTATGATGAGATGATGATGATGATGATATCATGATGAGATGATGATGATGATGATGATATCATGATGTTGATATCATGATGAGATGATGATGATGATATCATGATGATGATATCATGATGATGATATCATGATGAGATGATGATGATGATGATGATGATATCATGATGTTGATATCATGATGAGATGATGATGATGATATTATGATGAGATGATGATGATGATGATATCATGATGATGATATCATGATGAGATGATGATGATGAAATCATGATGAGATGATGATGATATCATGATGATGATATCATGATGAGATGATTATGATGATGATATCATGATGAGATGATGATGATGATGATATCATGATGAGATGATGATGATGATGATGATGATATCATGATGATGATATCATGATGAGATGATGATGATGATGATATCATGATGAGACAATGATGATGATGATATCATGATGAGATGATCATGATGATGATATCATGATGAGATGATCATGATGATGATATCATGATGAGATGATGATGATGATATCATGATGATGATATCATGATGATGATATCATGATGAGATGATGATGATATCATGATGATGATATCATGATGATGATATCATGATGAGATGATGATGATGATATCATGATGAGACGATGATGATGATATCATGATGATGATATCATGATGATGATATCATGATGAGATGACGATGATGATGATATCATGATGATGATATCATGATGAGATGATGATGATGATATCATGATGAGACGATGATGATGATATCATGATGATGATATCATGATGATGATATCATGATGAGACGATGATGATGATATCATGATGATGATATCATGATGATGATATCATGATGAGATGACGATGATGATGATATCATGATGATGATATCATGATGAGATGATGATGATGATATCATGATGAGACGATGATGATGATATCATGATGATGATATCATGATGATGATATCATGATGATGATATCATGATGAGATGACGATGATGATGATATCATGATGTTGATATCATGATGAGATGATTATGATGATGATATCATGATGAGATGATGATGATGATGATATCATGATGAGACGATGATGATGATGATGATATCATGATGATGATATCATGATGAGATGATGATGATATCATGATGATGATATCATGATGAGATGATGATGATATCATGATGATGATATCATGATGAGATGACGATGATGATGATATCATGATGATGATATCATGATGAGATGATTATGATGACGATGACGATGATGATGATATCATGATGATGATATCATGATGAGATGATTATGATGATGATATCATGATGAGATGATGATGATGATGATATCATGATGAGACGATGATGATGATGATGATGATATCATGATGATGATATCATGATGAGATGATGATGATATCATGATGATAATATCATGATGATGATATCATGATGAGATGAAGATGATGATGATATAATGATGAGATGATGATGATGATGATATCATGATGATGATATGATGATGATGATATCATGATGAGATGATGATGATGATGATATCATGATGATGATATCATGAGGAAATGATCATGATGATGATATCATGATGAGATGATGATCATGATGATATCATGATGAGACGATGATGATGATATCATGATGATGGTATCAAGATGAGATGATGATGATGAAGATGATGATGATATCATGATGATATCATGATGAGATGATGATGATGATGATGATGATGATGATATCATGATGATGATATGATAATGATGATATCATGATGAGATGATGATGATGATGATATCATGATGAGATGATGATGATGATGATGATGATGATATCATGATGATGATATGATAATGATGATATCATGATGAGATGATGATGATGATGATATCATGATAAAAGAGGAATTGGTGTGAGGTAGGTGGCGCTAGAGAAGATATTGCACGAGCAGCAACTTGTCTAGCAGTTATCCCAAAACACTGCAATAAAACACATATACAAATACACAAGGTGACAGTGCGCTATTTGTGCTATAAAGTGACAGTGCAATCAATCTGCTGTGCAGAATATGCAAGATATATATCCAGTGTAACAAATGAAGGTATAAAAGTGAAGGCAATAAACTTTAAAACACTCACATATAGTCCCTACATATGGGACAAAATTTAAATGTAAGTGACAGCTTTCTTGTCCTGGATTGATGTATTCTCCAAAGGGGATAGGTGATATTCAACTTTCCTGTGTGTGTTTGTCCAGGATCTTTTGGCAACCGCACAGCCCTCTAGGGTAAGAAAACCAGGTCCAGACAAAGTCCAGTTTCAAAAAGGCCTCTGGCCTGTTTATTTTCTGTAGTTTTAAGCAGTCACAGGATACAAAAAACCCCCAGCAACCTTCTCTTTCCACAAAGCACTTCCTGTCCTTAAAACTACAGAAAATAAACAGGCCAGAGGCCTTTTTGAAACTGGACTTTGTCTGGACCTGGTTTTCTTACCCTAGAGGGCTGTGCGGTTGCCAAAAGATCCTGGACAAACACACACAGGAAAGTTGAATATCACCTATCCCCTTTGGAGAATACATCAATCCAGGACAAGAAAGCTGTCACTTACATTTAAATTTTGTCCCATATGTAGGGACTATATGTGAGTGTTTTAAAGTTTATTGCCTTCACTTTTATACCTTCATTTGTTACACTGGATATATATCTTGCATATTCTGCACAGCAGATTGATTGCACTGTCACTTTATAGCACAAATAGCGCACTGTCACCTTGTGTATTTGTAGATGATATCATGATGTTGATATCATGATGAGATGATGATGATGGTATCATGATGATGATATCATGATGAGATGATGATGATGATGATATCATGATGTTGATATCATGATGATATGATGATGATGATGATGATATCATGAAGAGATGATGATGATGATATCTTGATGTTGATATCATGATGAGATGATGATGATGATGATGATGATGATATTATGATGAGATGATGATGATGAAATCATGATGAGATGATGATGATGATATCATGATGAGATGATGATGATGATGATGATGATGATGATGATGATATCATGATGATGATATCATGATGATGATATCATGATGATGATATCATGATGAGATGATGATGATGATATCATGATGAGATGATGATGATGATGATATCATGATGTTGATATCATGATGAGATGATGATGATGATATCATGATGATGATATCATGATGATGATGATATCATGATGAGATGATGATGATGAAATCATGCTGAGATGATGATGATATCGTGATGATGATATCATGATGAGATGATGATGATGATGATGATATCATGATGAGATGATGATGATGATGATGATGATATCATGATGAGACGATGATGATGATATCATGATGATGATATCATGATGAGATGATGATGATGATGATGATGATGATATCATGATGAGACGATGATGATGATATCATGATGATGATATCATGATGAGGTGATGATGATATCATGATGAGATGATGATGATGATGATGATGATATTATGATGTTGATATCATGATAAGATGATGATGATAATATCATGATGATGATAGCATGATGATGATATCATGATGAGATGATGATGATGATGATGATGATATCATGATGAGACGATGATGATGATGATGATGATATCATGATGTTGATATCATGATAAGATGATGATGATAATATCATGATGATGATAGCATGATGATGATATCATGATGAGATGATGATGATGATGATGATATCATGATGAGACGATGATGATGATATCATGATGATGAGATCATGATGAGATGATGATGATGATGATATCATGATGAGATGATGATGATGATGATGATATCATGATGATGATATCATGATGATGATATCATGATGAGATGATGATGATGATGATGATATCATGATGATGATATCATGATGAGATGATGATGATGATGATATCATGATGAGATGATGATGATGATG
Source organism: Pelodytes ibericus (assembly GCA_036172795.1). NCBI lineage: Eukaryota > Metazoa > Chordata > Amphibia > Anura > Pelodytidae > Pelodytes > Pelodytes ibericus. The sequence continues at coordinate 25,849 of JAYKOZ010000087.1, forward strand.
ATATCATGATACTGATATCATGATGATGATATCATGATGAGATGATGATGATGATATCATGATGAGATGATGATATCATGATGAGATAATGATGATGATCTCATGATGATGGTATCATGATGAGATGATGATGATGATGATGAGATGATGATGATGATGATATCATGATGAGATGATGATCATGATGATATCATGATGAGACGATGATGATGATATCATGATGATGGTATCAAGATGAGATGATGATGATGAAGATGATGATGATATCATGATGAGATGATGATGATGATGATATCATGATGATGATATGATGATGATGATATCATGATGAGATGATGATGAAGATGATATCATGATGTTGATATCATGATGAGATGATGATGATGGTATCATGATGATGATATCATGATGAGATGATGATGATGATGATATCATGATGTTGATATCATGATGATATGATGATGATGATGATGATGATATCATGAAGAGATGATGATGATGATATCTTGATGTTGATATCATGATGAGATGATGATGATGATGATGATGATGATGATATCATGATGAGACGATGATGATGATATCATGATGATGATATCATGATGAGATGATGATGATGATGATATCATGATGAGACGATGATGATGATATCATGATGAGATGATCATGATGATGATATCATGATGAGATGATCATGATGATGATATCATGATGAGATGATGATGATGATATCATGATGATGATATCATGATGATGATATCATGATGAGATGATGATGATATCATGATGAGATGATCATGATGATGATATCATGATGAGATGATGATGATGATATCATGATGAGACGATGATGATGATATCATGATGATGATATCATGATGATGATATCATGATGAGATGACGATGATGATGATATCATGATGATGATATCATGATGAGATGATGATGATGATATCATGATGAGACGATGATGATGATATCATGATGATGATATCATGATGATGATATCATGATGAGACGATGATGATGATATCATGATGATGATATCATGATGATGATATCATGATGAGATGACGATGATGATGATATCATGATGATGATATCATGATGAGATGATGATGATGATATCATGATGAGACGATGATGATGATATCATGATGATGATATCATGATGATGATATCATGATGAGATGACGATGATGATGATATCATGATGTTGATATCATGATGAGATGATTATGATGATGATATCATGATGAGATGATGATGATGATGATATCATGATGAGACGATGATGATGATGATGATATCATGATGATGATATCATGATGAGATGATGATGATATCATGATGATGATATCATGATGAGATGATGATGATATCATGATGATGATATCATGATGAGATGACGATGATGATGATATCATGATGATGATATCATGATGAGATGATTATGATGATGATATCATGATGAGATGATGATGATGATGATATCATGATGAGACGATGATGATGATGATGATGATGATATCATGATGATGATATCATGATGATGATATCATGATGAGATGAAGATGATGATGATATAATGATGAGATGATGATGATGATGATATCATGATGATGATATCATGATGATGATATCATGATGATGGTATCAAGATGAGATGATGATGATGAAGATGATGATGATATCATGATGAGATGATGATGATGATGATATCATGATGAGACGATGATGATGATATCATGATGATGGTATCAAGATGAGATGATGATGATGAAGATGATGAAGATATCATGATGAGATGATGATGATGATGATGATGATATCATGATGATGATATGATAATGATGATATCATGATGAGATGATGATGATGATGATATCATGATGTTGATATCATGATGAGATGATGATGATGGTATCATGATGATGATATCATGATGAGATGATGATGATGATGATATCATGATGTTGATATCATGATGATATGATGATGATGATGATGATGATGATGATGATGATATCATGAAGAGATGATGATGATGATATCTTGATGTTGATATCATGATGAGATGATGATGATGATATCATGATGATAATATCATGATGATGATATCATGATGAGATGAAGATGATGATGATATAATGATGAGATGATGATGATGATGATGATATCATGATGATGATATGATGATGATGATATCATGATGAGATGATGATGATGATGATATCATGATGATGATATCATGAGGAAATGATCATGATGATGATATCATGATGAGATGATGATCATGATGATATCATGATGAGACGATGATGATGATATCATGATGATGGTATCAAGATGAGATGATGATGATGAAGATGATGATGATATCATGATGAGATGATGATGATGATGATATCATGATGAGACGATGATGATGATATCATGATGATGGTATCAAGATGAGATGATGATGATGAAGATGATGAAGATATCATGATGAGATGATGATGATGATGATGATGATATCATGATGATGATATGATAATGATGATATCATGATGAGATGATGATGATGATGATATCATGATGTTGATATCATGATGAGATGATGATGATGGTATCATGATGATGATATCATGATGAGATGATGATGATGATGATATCATGATGTTGATATCATGATGATATGATGATGATGATGATGATGATGATGATGATATCATGAAGAGATGATGATGATGATATCTTGATGTTGATATCATGATGAGATGATGATGATGATGATGATGATGATGATGATGATATTATGATGAGATGATGATGATGAAATCATGATGAGATGATGATGATGATGATATCATGATGATGATATCATGATGAGATGATTATGATGATGATATCATGATGAGATGATGATGATGATGATATCATGATGAGACGATGATGATGATATCATGATGAGATGATGATGATGATGATGATGATGATGATGATGATGATATCATGATGATGATATCATGATGATGATATCATGATGATGATATCATGATGAGATGATGATGATGATATCATGATGAGATGATGATGATGATGATATCATGATGTTGATATCATGATGAGATGATGATGATGATATCATGATGATGATATCATGATGATGATGATATCATGATGAGATGATGATGATGAAATCATGCTGAGATGATGATGATATCATGATGATGATATCATGATGAGATGATGATGATGATGATGATATCATGATGAGATGATGATGATGATGATGATGATGATATCATGATGAGACGATGATGATGATATCATGATGATGATATCATGATGAGATGATGATGATGATGATGATGATATCATGATGAGACGATGATGATGATATCATGATGATGATATCATGATGAGGTGATGATGATATCATGATGAGATGATGATGATGATGATATTATGATGTTGATATCATGATAAGATGATGATGATAATATCATGATGATGATAGCATGATGATGATATCATGATGAGATGATGATGATGATGATGATGATGATATCATGATGAGACGATGATGATGATGATGATGATATCATGATGTTGATATCATGATAAGATGATGATGATAATATCATGATGATGATAGCATGATGATGATATCATGATGAGATGATGATGATGATGATGATATCATGATGAGACGATGATGATGATATCATGATGATGAGATCATGATGAGATGATGATGATGATGATATCATGATGAGATGATGATGATGATGATGATATCATGATGATGATATCATGATGATGATATCATGATGAGATGATGATGATGATATCATGATGATGATATCATGATGAGATGATGATGATGATGATATCATGATGAGATGATGATGATGATGATATCATGATACTGATATCATGATGATGATATCATGATGAGATGATGATGATGATATCATGATGAGATGATGATATCATGATGAGATAATGATGATGATCTCATGATGATGGTATCATGATGAGATGATGATGATGATGATGATAATGATGATGATGATGATATCATGATGAGATGATGATGATGATATCATGATGATGATATCATGATGATGATATCATGATGAGATGATGATGATGATGATATGATGATGATGATATCATGATGAGATGATGATCATGATGATATCATGATGAGACGATGATGATGATATCATGATGATGGTATCAAGATGAGATGATGATGATGAAGATGATGATGATATCATGATGAGATGATGATGATGATGATGATATCATGATGATGATATGATGATGATGATATCATGATGAGATGATGATGATGATGATATCATGATGTTGATATCATGATGAGATGATGATGATGGTATCATGATGATGATATCATGATGAGATGATGATGATGATGATATCATGATGTTGATATCATGATGATATGATGATGATGATGATGATATCATGAAGAGATGATGATGATGATATCTTGATGTTGATATCATGATGAGATGATGATGATGATGATGATGATGATGATGATGATATTATGATGAGATGATGATGATGAAATCATGATGAGATGATGATGATGATTATATCATGATGATGATATCATGATGAGATGATTATGATGATGATATCATGATGAGATGATGATGATGATGATGATATCATGATGAGACGATGATGATGATATCATGATGAGATGATGATGATGATGATGATGATGATGATATCATGATGATGATATCATGATGATGATATCATGATGAGATGATGATGATGATATCATGATGAGATGATGATGATGATGATGATATCATGATGTTGATATCATGATGAGATGATGATGATGATATCATGATGATGATATCATGATGATGATATCATGATGAGATGATGATGATGAAATCATGATGAGATGATGATGATATCATGATGATGATATCATGATGAGATGATGATGATATCATGATGAGATGATGATGATGATGATGATGATATCATGATGAGACGATGATGATGATATCATGATGATGATATCATGATGAGATGATGATGATGATGATGATATCATGATGAGACGATGATGATGATATCATGATGATGATATCATGATGAGGTGATGATGATATCATGATGAGATGATGATGATGATGATGATGATGATATCATGATGTTGATATCATGATGAGATGATGATGATAATATCATGATGATGATAGCATGATGATGATATCATGATGAGATGATGATGATGATGATGATATCATGATGAGACGATGATGATGATATCATGATGATGAGATCATGATGAGATGATGATGATGATGATATCATGATGAGATGATGATGATGATGATATCATGATGATGATATCATGATGATGATATCATGATGAGATGATGATGATGATGATGATATCATGATGAGATGATGATGATGATGATATCATGATACTGATATCATGATGATGATATCATGATGAGATGATGATGATGATATCATGATGAGATGATGATATCATGATGAGATAATGATGATGATCTCATGATGATGGTATCATGATGAGATGATGATGATGATGATATCATGATGATGATATCATGATGATGATATCATGATGAGATGATGATGATGATGATATCATGATGATGATATCATGATGAGATGATGATGATGATGATGATGATATCATGATGATGATATCATGATGAGATGATGATGATGATGATATCATGATGATGATATCATGATGAGATGATGATGATGATGCTATCATGATGATGATATCATGATGATGATATCATGATGAGATGATGATGATGATGATGATGATATCATGATGTTGATATCATGATGAGATGATGATGATAATATCATGATGATGATAGCATGATGATGATATCATGATGAGATGATGATGATGATGATGATATCATGATGAGACGATGATGATGAGATCATGATGAGATGATGATGATATCATGATGAGATGATGATGATGATGATGATGATATCATGATGTTGATATCATGATGAGATGATGATGATAATATCATGATGATGATAGCATGATGATGATATCATGATGAGATGATGATGATGATGATGATATCATGATGAGACGATGATGATGATATCATGATGAGATGATGATGATATCATGATGATGATATCATGATGATGATATCATGATGAGATGATGATGATGATATCATGATGAGACGATGATGATGATATCATGATGATGATATCATGATGATGATATCATGATGAGATGACGATGATGATGATATCATGATGATGATATCATGATGAGATGATGATGATGATATCATGATGAGACGATGATGATGATGATGATATCATGATGATGATATCATGATGAGATGACGATGATGATGATATCATGATGATGATATCATGATGAGATGATTATGATGATGATATCATGATGAGATGATGATGATGATGATATCATGATGAGACGATGATGATGATGATGATATCATGATGATGATATCATGATGAGATGATGATGATATCATGATGATGATATCATGATGAGATGACGATGATGATGATATCATGATGATGATATCATGATGAGATGATTATGATGATGATATCATGATGAGATGATGATGATGATGATATCATGATGAGATGATGATGATGATATCATGATGAGACGATGATGATGATATCATGATGATGATATCATGATGATGATATCATGATGATGATATCATGATGATGATATTATGATGAGATGATGATGATGATGATATCATGATGAGATGATGATGATGATGATGATATCATGATGTTGATATCATGATGAGATGATGATGATGATATCATGATAATGATATCATGATGATGATATCATGATGATGATATCATGATGAGATGATGATGATGATGATGATATCATGATGTTGATATCATGATGAGATGATGATGATGATATTATGATGAGATGATGATGATGATGATATCATGATGATGATATCATGATGAGATGATGATGATGATGAAATCATGATGAGATGATGATGATGATGATGATATCATGATGAGATGATTATGATGATGATATCATGATGAGATGATGATGATGATGATGATATCATGATGAGATGATGATGATATCATGATGAGATGATGATGATGATATCATGATGAGACGATGATGATGATATCATGATGAGATGATCATGATGATGATATCATGATGAGATGATCATGATGATGATATCATGATGAGATGATGATGATATCATGATGAGACGATGATGATGATATCATGATGATGATATCATGATGATGATATCATGATGAGATAATGATGATATCATGATGATGATATCATGATGATGATATCATGATGAGATGATGATGATGATATCATGATGAGACGATGATGATGATATCATGATGATGATATCATGATGAGATGACGATGATGATGATATCATGATGATGATATCATGATGAGATGATGATGATGATATCATGATGAGACGATGATGATGATATCATGATGATATCATGATGAGATGACGATGATGATGATATCATGATGATGATATCATGATGAGATGATTATGATGATGATATCATGATGAGATGATGATGATGATGATGATATCATGATGAGACGATGATGATGATGATGATATCATGATGATGATATCATGATGAGATGATGATGATATCATGATGATGATATCATGATGAGATGACGATGATGATGATATCATGATGATGATATCATGATGAGATGATTATGATGATGATATCATGATGAGATGATGATGATGATGATATCATGATGAGACGATGATGATGATGATGATGATATCATGATGATAATATCATGATGATGATATCATGATGAGATGAAGATGATGATGATATAATGATGAGATGATGATGATGATGATGATATCATGATGATGATATGATGATGATGATATCATGATGAGATGATGATGATGATGATATCATGATGATGATATCATGAGGAAATGATCATGATGATGATATCATGATGAGATGATGATCATGATGATATCATGATGAGACGATGATGATGATATCATGATGATGGTATCAAGATGAGATGATGATGATGAAGATGATGATGATATCATGATGAGATGATGATGATGATGATATCATGATGAGACGATGATGATGATATCATGATGATGGTATCAAGATGAGATGATGATGATGAAGATGATGATGATATCATGATGAGATGATGATGATGATGATGATATCATGATGATGATATGATGATGATGATATCATGATGAGATGATGATGATGATGATATCATGATGTTGATATCATGATGAGATGATGATGATGGTATCATGATGATGATATCATGATGAGATGATGATGATGATGATGATATCATGATGTTGATATCATGATGATATGATGATGATGATGATGATGATGATATCATGAAGAGATGATGATGATGATATCTTGATGTTGATATCATGATGAGATGATGATGATGATGATGATGATGATATTATGATGAGATGATGATGATGAAATCATGATGAGATGATGATGATGATGATATCAAGATGATGATATCATGATGAGATGATTATGATGATGATATCATGATGAGATGATGATGATGATGATGATATCATGATGAGACGATGATGATGATATCATGATGAGATGATGATGATGATGATGATGATATCATGATGATGATATCATGATGATGATATCATGATGAGATGATGATGATGATATCATGATGAGATGATGATGATGATGATGATGATATCATGATGTTGATATCATGATGAGATGATGATGATGATATCATGATGATGATATCATGATGATGATGATATCATGATGAGATGATGATGATGAAATCATGATGAGATGATGATGATATCATGATGATGATATCATGATGAGATGATGATGATGATGATATCATGATGAGATGATGATGATGATGATGATGATATCATGATGAGACGATGATGATGATATCATGATGATGATATCATGATGAGATGATGATGATGATGATGATGCTATCATGATGAGACGATGATGATGATATCATGATGATGATATCATGATGAGGTGATGATGATGATATCATGATGATGATATCATGATGAGATGATGATATCATGATGTTGATATCATGATAAGATGATGATGATAATATCATGATGATGATAGCATGATGATGATATCATGTTGAGATGATGATGATGATGATGATATCATGATGAGACGATGATGATGATATCATGATGATGAGATCATGATGAGATGATGATGATGATGATATCATGATGAGATGATGATGATGATGATGATATCATGATGAGATGATGATGATGATGATGATGATGATGATGATATCATGATGAGATGATGATGATGATGATGATATCATGATGATGATATCATGATGAGATGATGATGATGATGATATCATGATGAGATGATGATGATGATGATATCATGATGAGACGATGATGATGATGATGATGATATCATGATGATAATATCATGATGATGATATCATGATGAGATGAAGATGATGATGATATAATGATGAGATGATGATGATGATGATATCATGATGATGATATGATGATGATGATATCATGATGAGATGATGATGATGATGATATCATGATGATGATATCATGAGGAAATGATCATGATGATGATATCATGATGAGATGATGATCATGATGATATCATGATGAGACGATGATGATGATATCATGATGATGGTATCAAGATGAGATGATGATGATGAAGATGATGATGATATCATGATGAGATGATGATGATGATGATATCATGATGAGACGATGATGATGATATCATGATGATGGTATCAAGATGAGATGATGATGATGAAGATGATGATGATATCATGATGAGATGATGATGATGATGATGATATCATGATGATGATATGATGATGATGATATCATGATGAGATGATGATGATGATGATATCATGATGTTGATATCATGATGAGATGATGATGATGGTATCATGATGATGATATCATGATGAGATGATGATGATGATGATATCATGATGTTGATATCATGATGATATGATGATGATGATGATGATGATGATGATGATATCATGAAGAGATGATGATGATGATATCTTGATGTTGATATCATGATGAGATGATGATGATGATGATGATGATGATGATATTATGATGAGATGATGATGATGAAATCATGATGAGATGATGATGATGATGATATCATGATGATGATATCATGATGAGATGATTATGATGATGATATCATGATGAGATGATGATGATGATGATGATATCATGATGAGACGATGATGATGATATCATGATGAGATGATGATGATGATGATGATGATGATGATGATGATGATATCATGATGATGATATCATGATGATGATATCATGATGAGATGATGATGATGATATCATGATGAGATGATGATGATGATATCATGATGTTGATATCATGATGAAATGATGATGATGATATCATGATGATGATATCATGATGATGATGATATCATGATGAGATGATGATGATGAAATCATGATGAGATGATGATGATATCATGATGATGATATCATGACGAGATGATGATGATGATGATATCATGATGAGATGATGATGATATCATGATGATGATGATATCATGATGAGATGATGATGATGAAATCATGATGAGATGATGATGATATCATGATGATGATATCATGACGAGATGATGATGATGATGATATCATGATGAGATGATGATGATGATGATGATGATATCATGATGAGACGATGATGATGATGATGATGATATCATGATGAGATGATGATGATGAAATCATGATGAGATGATGATGATATCATGATGATGATATCATGATGAGATGATGATGATGATGATATCATGATGAGATGATGATGATGATGATGATGATATCATGATGAGACGATGATGATGATATCATGATGATGATATCATGATGAGATGATGATGATGATGATGATGCTATCATGATGAGACGATGATGATGATATCATGATGATGAGATCATGATGAGATGATGATGATGATGATATCATGATGAGATGATGATGATGATGATGATATCATGATGAGATGATGATGATGATGATGATGATATCATGATGAGATGATGATGATGATGATATCATGATGATGATATCATGATGAGATGATGATGATGATGATATCATGATGAGATGATGATGATGATGATGATGATATCATGATACTGATATCTTGATGATGATATCATGATGAGATGATGATGATGATATCATGATGAGATGATGATATCATGATGAGATAATGATGATGATCTCATGATGATGGTATCATGATGAGATGATGATGATGATGATGATAATGATGATGATGATGATATCATGATGAGATGATGATGATGATATCATGATGATGATATCATGATGATGATATCATGATGAGATGATGATGATGATGATATCATGATGATGATATCATGATGAGATGATGATCATGATGATATCATGATGAGACGATGATGATGATATCATGATGATGGTATCAAGATGAGATGATGATGATGAAGATGATGATGATATCATGATGAGATGATGATGATGATGATATCATGATGATGATATGATGATGATGATATCATGATGAGATGATGATGATGATGATATCATGATGTTGATATCATGATGAGATGATGATGATGGTATCATGATGATGATATCATGATGAGATGATGATGATGATGATATCATGATGTTGATATCATGATGATATGATGATGATGATGATGATGATATCATGAAGAGATGATGATGATGATATCTTGATGTTGATATCATGATGAGATGATGATGATGATGATGATGATGATATTATGATGAGATGATGATGATGAAATCATGATGAGATGATGATGATGATGATATCATGATGATGATATCATGATGAGATGATTATGATGATGATATCATGATGAGATGATGATGATGATGATGATGATGATATCATGATGAGACGATGATGATGATATCATGATGAGATGATGATGATGATGATGATGATGATGATATCATGATGATGATATCATGATGATGATATCATGATGATGATATCATGATGAGATGATGATGATGATATCATGATGAGATGATGATGATGATGATGATATCATGATGTTGATATCATGATGAGATGATGATGATGATATCATGATGATATCATGATGAGACAATGATGATGATATCATGATGAGATGATGATGATGAAATCATGATGAGATGATGATGATATCATGATGAGACGATGATGATGATATCATGATGATGATATCATGATGAGCTGATGATGATATCATGATGAGATGATGATGATGATGATGATGATGATATCATGATGTTGATATCATGATGAGATGATGATGATAATATCATGATGATGATAGCATGATGATGATATCATGATGAGATGATGATGATGATGATATCATGATGAGACGATGATGATGATATCATGATGATGAGATCATGATGAGATGATGATGATGATGATATCATGATGAGATGATGATGATGATGATATCATGATGATGATATCATGATGATGATATCATGATGATGATATCATGATGATGATATCATGATGAGATGATGATGATGATGATGATATCATGATGATGATACCATGATGAGATGATGATGATGATGATGATATCATGATGAGATGATGATGATGATGATATCATGATACTGATATCATGATGATGATATCATGATGAGATGATGATGATGATATCATGATGAGATGATGATATCATGATGAGATAATGATGATGATCTCATGATGATGGTATCATGATGAGATGATGATGATGATGATAATGATGATGATGATGATATCATGATGAGATGATGATGATGATGATATCATGATGATGATATCATGATGATGATATCATGATGAGATGATGATGATGATGATATCATGATGTTGATATCATGATGAGATGATGATGATGGTATCATGATGATGATATCATGATGAGATGATGATGATGATGATATCATGATGTTGATATCATGATGATATGATGATGATGATGATGATGATATCATGAAGAGATGATGATGATGATATCTTGATGTTGATATCATGATGAGATGATGATGATGATGATGATGATGATGATGATATTATGATGAGATGATGATGATGAAATCATGATGAGATGATGATGATGATGATATCATGATGATAATATCATGATGAGATGATTATGATGATGATATCATGATGAGATGATGATGATGATGATGATGATGATATCATGATGAGACGATGATGATGATATCATGATGAGATGATGATGATGATGATGATGATGATGATGATATCATGATGATGATATCATGATGATGATATCATGATGATGATATCATGATGAGATGATGATGATGATATCATGATGAGATGATGATGATGATGATGATATCATGATGTTGATATCATGATGAGATGATGATGATATCATGATGATATCATGATGAGACGATGATGATGATATCATGATGAGATGATGATGATGAAATCATGATGAGATGATGATGATATCATGATGAGACGATGATGATGATATCATGATGATGATATCATGATGAGCTGATGATGATATCATGATGAGATGATGATGATGATGATGATGATGATATCATGATGTTGATATCATGATGAGATGATGATGATAATATCATGATGATGATAGCATGATGATGATATCATGATGAGATGATGATGATGATGATGATATCATGATGAGACGATGATGATGATATCATGATGATGAGATCATGATGAGATGATGATGATGATGATATCATGATGAGATGATGATGATGATGATATCATGATGATGATATCATGATGATGATATCATGATGAGATGATGATGATGATGATGATATCATGATGATGATACCATGATGAGATGATGATGATGATGATGATATCATGATGAGATGATGATGATGATGATATCATGATACTGATATCATGATGATGATATCATGATGAGATGATGATGATGATATCATGATGAGATGATGATATCATGATGAGATAATGATGATGATCTCATGATGATGGTATCATGATGAGATGATGATGATGATGATAATGATGATGATGATGATATCATGATGAGATGATGATGATGATGATATCATGATGATGATATCATGATGATGATATCATGATGAGATGATGATGATGATGATATCATGATGATGATATCATGATGAGATGATGATGATGATGATATCATGATGATGATATCATGATGAGATGATGATGATGATGATGATATCATGATGATGATGATATCATGATGATGATATCATGATGAGATGATGATGATGATGATGATGATGATATCATGATGATGATGATATCATGATGATGATATCATGATGAGATGATGATGATGATGATGATGATATCATGATGAGAAGATGATGATGATATCATGATGATGAGATTATGATGAGATGATGGTGATTATGATATCATGATGATGATATCATGATGATGATATCATGATGAGATGATCATGATGATGATATCATGATGAGATGATCATGATGATGATATCATGATGAGATGATGATGATGATGATATCATAATGAGACGATGATGATGATATCATGATGATGATGATGATGATATCATGATGAAATGATGATGATGATGATGATATCATGATGATGATATCATGATGAGATGATGATGGTGATATCATGATGAGACGATGATGATATCATGATGATGATATCATGATGATGATATCATGATGAGATGATGATGATATCATGATGATGATATCATGATGATGATATCATGATGATGATATCATGATGAGATGATGATGATGATATCATGATGAGATGATGATATCATGATGAGATAATGATGATGATATCATGATGAGATGATGATGATGATGATAATGATGATGATGATGATATCATGATGATGATATCATGATGATGATATCATGGTGATGATATCATGATGATGATATCATGATGAGATGATGATGATGATATCATGATGAGATGATGATGATGATGATGATGATGATGATGATGATATCATGATGTTGATATCATGATGAGATGATGATGATGATGATGATATCATGATGATGATATCATGGTGATGATATCATGATGATGATATCATGATGAGATGATGATGATGATGATGATGATGATGATGATGATATCATGATGATGATATCATGATGAGATGATTATGATGATGATATCATGATGAGATGATGATGATGATGATGATATCATGATGATGATATCATGATGAGATGATGATGATGAAATCATGATGAGATGATGATGATGATGATGATATCATGATGATGATATCATGATGAGATGATTATGATGATGATATCATGATGATGATATGATGATGATATCATGATGAGATGATGATGATGATGATATCATGATGTTGATATCATGATGAGATGATGATGATGGTATCATGATGATGATATCATGATGAGATGATGATGATGATGATATCATGATGTTGATATCATGATGATATGATGATGATGATGATGATATCATGAAGAGATGATGATGATGATATCTTGATGTTGATATCATGATGAGATGATGATGATGATGATAATGATGATGATGATATTATGATGAGATGATGATGATGAAATCATGATGAGATGATGATGATGATGATATCATGATGAGATGATTATGATGATGATATCATGATGAGATGATGATGATGATGATGATATCATGATGAGACGATGATGATGATATCATGATGAGATGATGATGATGATGATGATGATGATGATGATGATATCATGATGATGATATCATGATGATGATATCATGATGATGATATCATGATGATGATATCATGATGAGATGATGATGATGATATCATGATGAGATGATGATGATGATGATGATATCATGATGTTGATATCATGATGAGATGATGATGATGATATCATGATGATGATATCATGATGATGATATCATGATGAGATGATGATGATGAAATCATGATGAGAAGATGATGATATCATGATGATGATATCATGATGAGATGATGATGATGATGATATCATGATGAGATGATGATGATGATGATGATGATGATGATGATGATGATATCATGATGAGACGATGATGATGATATCATGATGAGATGATGATGATGATGATGATGATATAATGATGAGACGATGATGATGATATCATGATGAGATGATGATGATGATGATGATGATATCATGATGTTGATATCATGATGAGATGATGATGATGATGATATCATGATGAGATGATGATGATGATGATGATATCATGATGAGTCGATGATGATGATATCATGATGATGTCATGATGAGATGATGATGATGATGATATCATGATGAGATGATGTTATCATGATGAGATGATCATGATGATGATATCATGATGAGATGATGATGATATCATGATGAGATGATGATGATGATGATGATATCATGATTAGACGATGATGATGATGATATCATGATGATGATATCATGATGATGATATCATGATGATGATATCATGATGAGATGATGATGATGATGATGATATCATGATTAGACGATGATGATGATGATATCATGATGATGATATCATGATGATGATATCATGATGATGATATCATGATGAGATGATGATGATGATGATGATATCATGATGATGATATCATGATGATGATATCATGATGATATGATGATGATGATGATATCATGATGAGACGATGATGATGATATCATGATGATGATATCATGCTGAGATGATGATGATGATGATATCATGATGAGACGATGATGATGATGATAACATGATGATGATATCATGAGGAGATGATGATGATGATGATATCATGATGAGACGATGATGATGATGATGATATCATGATGATGATATCATGATGAGATGATATCATGATGATATCATGATGAGATGATATCATGATGATATCATGATGATGATATCATGATGAGATGATATCATGATGATATCATGATGATGATATCATGATGATGATATCATGATGATGATATCATGATGATGATATCATGATGAGATGATGATGATGATGATGATATCATGATGATGATGATGATGATATCATGATGAGACGATGATGATGATATCATGCTGAGATGATGATGATGATGATGATATCATGATGATGATATCATGATGATGATATCATGATGAGATGATGATGATGATATCATGATGAGACGATGATGATGATATCATGATGATGATATCATGATTAGATGATATGATGATGATGATGATATCATGATGAGACGATGATGATGATGATGATGATATCATGATGATGATATCATGATGATGATATCATGATGAGATGATATCATGATGATATCATGATGATGATATCATGATGATGATATCATGATGATGATATCATGATGAGATGATGATGATGATGATGATATCATGATGAGATGATGATGATGATGATGATATCATGATGATGATGATATCATGATGATGATATCATGATGATGATGATATCATGATGATGATGATGATGATGATGATGATATCATGATGAGACGATGATGATGATATCATGATGATGAGATTATGATTAGATGATGGTGATGATGATATCATGATGATGATATCATGATGATGATATCATGATGATGATATCATGATGAGATGATCATGATGATGATATCATGATGAGATGATCATGATGATGATATCATGATGAGATGATGATGATGATAATATCATAATGAGACGATGATGATATCATGATGATGATATCATGATGATGATATCATGATGAGATGATGATCATGATGATGATATCATGATGATGATATCATGATGATGATATCATGATGATGATATCATGATGAGATGATGATGATGATATCATGATGAGACGATGATGATATCATGATGATGATATCATGATGATGATATCATGATGAGATGATGATGATGATGATATCATGATGAGATGATGATGATGATGATATCACGATGAGATGATGATGATGATGATGATATCATGATTAGACGATGATGATGATGATATCATGATGATGATATCATGATGATGATATCATGATGATGATATCATGATGAGATGATGATGATGATGATGATATCATGATGATGATATCATGATGATGATATCATGATGAGATGATGATGATGATATCATGATGAGACGATGATGATATCATGATGATGATATCATGATGATGATATCATGATGATATGATGATGATGATGATATCATGATGAGACGATGATGATGATATCATGATGATGATATCATGCTGAGATGATGATGATGATGATATCATGATGAGACGATGATGATGATGATAACATGATGATGATATCATGAGGAGATGATGATGATGATGATATCATGATGAGACGATGATGATGATGATGATATCATGATGATGATATCATGATGAGATGATATCATGATGATATCATGATGAGATGATATCATGATGATATCATGATGATGATATCATGATGATGATATCATGATGAGATGATATCATGATGATATCATGATGATGATATCATGATGATGATATCATGATGATGATATCATGATGATGATATCATGATGAGATGATGATGATGATGATGATATCATGATGATGATGATATCATGATGATGATATCATGATGATATCATGATGATGATGATGATGATATCATGATGAGACGATGATGATGATATCATGCTGAGATGATGATGATGATGATGATATCATGATGATGATATCATGATGATGATATCATGATGAGATGATGATGATGATATCATGATGAGACGATGATGATGATATCATGATGATGATATCATGATTAGATGATATGATGATGATGATGATATCATGATGAGACGATGATGATGATGATGATGATATCATGATGATGATATCATGATGATGATATCATGATGAGATGATATCATGATGATATCATGATGATGATATCATGATGATGATATCATGATGATGATATCATGATGAGATGATGATGATGATGATATCATGATGAGATGATGATGATGATGATGATATCATGATGATGATGATATCATGATGATGATATCATGATGATGATGATATCATGATGATGATGATATCATGATGATGATATCATGATGATGATGATGATATCATGATGAGATGATGATGATGATGATGATGATGATGATGATATCATGATGAGACGATGATGATGATATCATGATGATGAGATTATGATTAGATGATGGTGATGATGATATCATGATGATGATATCATGATGATGATATCATGATGATGATATCATGATGAGATGATCATGATGATGATATCATGATGAGATGATCATGATGATGATATCATGATGAGATGATGATGATGATGATATCATAATGAGACGATGATGATATCATGATGATGATATCATGATGATGATATCATGATGAGATGATGATCATGATGATGATATCATGATGATGATATCATGATGATGATATCATGATGATGATATCATGATGAGATGATGATGATGATATCATGATGAGACGATGATGATATCATGATGATGATATCATGATGATGATATCATGATGAGATGATGATGATGATGATATCATGATGAGATGATGATGATGATGATATCACGATGAGATGATGATGATGATGATATCATGATGATGATATCATGATGATGATATCATGATGAGATGATGATGATGATGATGATATCATGATGATGATATCATGATGAGATGATGATGATGATGATGATATCATGATGAGATGATGATGATGATGATATCATGATACTGATATCATGATGATGATATCATGATGAGATGATGATGATGATATCCTGATGAGATGATGATATCATGATGAGATAATGATGATGATATCATGATGATGGTATCATGATGAGATGATGATGATGATGATAATGATGATGATGATGATATCATGATGAGATGATGATGATGATGATATCATGATGATGATATCATGATGATGATATCATGATGATGATATCATGATGATGATATCATGATGAGATGATGATGATGATGATGATGATGATGATATCATGATGATGATATCATGATGAGATGATGATGATGATGATGATGATATCATGATGAGATGATGATGATGATGATATCATGATGATGATATCATGATGAGATGATGATGATGATGATGATATCATGATGATGATATCATGATGATGATATCATGATGAGATGATGATGATGATGATATCATGATGATGATGATATCATGATGATGATATCATGATGAGATGATGATGATGATGATGATGATGATATCATGATGAGAAGATGATGATGATATCATGATGATGAGATTATGATGAGATGATGGTGATTATGATATCATGATGAGACGATGATGATGATATCATGATGATGAGATTATGATGAGATGATGGTTATTATGATATCATGATGATGATATCATGATGAGATGATCATGATGATGATATCATGATGAGATGATCATGATGATGATATCATGATGAGATGATGATGATAATGATATCATAATGAGACGATGATGATGATATCATGATGATGATATCATGATGATGATATCATGATGAAATGATGATGATGATGATGATGATGATATCATGATGATGATATCATGATGATGATATCATGATGAGATGATGATGATGATATCATGATGAGATGACGATGATGATATCATGATGATGATATCATGATGATGATATCATGATGAGATGATGATGATGATATCATGATGAGATGATGATATCATGATGAGATAATGATGATGATATCATGATGATGGTATCATGATGAGATGATGATGATGATGATAATGATGATGATGATGATGATATCATGATGATGATATCATGATGATGATATCATGATGATGATATCATGATGAGATGATGATGATGATGATGATGATGATGTTGATATCATGATGTTGATATCATGATGAGATGATGATGATGATGATATCATGATGATGATATCATGATGATGTCATGATGAGATGATGATGATGATGATATCATGATGAGATGATGTTATCATGATGAGATGATCATGATGATGATATCATGATGAGATGATGATGATATCATGATGAGATGATGATGATGATGATGATATCATGATTAGACGATGATGATGATGATATCATGATGATGATATCATGATGATGATATCATGATGATGATATCATGATGAGATGATGATGATGATGATGATATCATGATTAGACGATGATGATGATGATATCATGATGATGATATCATGATGATGATATCATGATGATGATATCATGATGATGATATCATGATGAGATGATGATGATGATGATGATATCATGATGATGATATCATGATGATGATATCATGATGAGATGATGATGATGATATCATGATGAGACGATGATGATATCATGATGATGATATCATGATGATGATATCATGATGATATGATGATGATGATGATATCATGATGAGACGATGATGATGATATCATGATGATGATATCATGCTGAGATGATGATGATGATGATATCATGATGAGACGATGATGATGATGATAACATGATGATGATATCATGAGGAGATGATGATGATGATGATATCATGATGAGACGATGATGATGATGATGATGATATCATGATGATGATATCATGATGAGATGATATCATGATGATATCATGATGAGATGATATCATGATGATATCATGATGATGATATCATGATGAGATGATATCATGATGATATCATGATGATGATATCATGATGATGATGATATCATGATGATGATATCATGATGAGATGATGATGATGATGATGATATCATGATGATGATGATATCATGATGATGATATCATGATGATATCATGATGATGATGATGATGATATCATGATGAGACGATGATGATGATATCATGCTGAGATGATGATGATGATGATGATATCATGATGATGATATCATGATGATGATATCATGATGAGATGATGATGATGATATCATGATGAGACGATGATGATGATATCATGATGATGATATCATGATTAGATGATATGATGATGATGATGATATCATGATGAGACGATGATGATGATGATGATGATATCATGATGATGATATCATGATGATGATATCATGATGAGATGATATCATGATGATATCATGATGATGATATCATGATGATGATATCATGATGATGATATCATGATGAGATGATGATGATGATGATATCATGATGAGATGATGATGATGATGATGATATCATGATGATGATGATATCATGATGATGATATCATGATGATGATGATATCATGATGATGATGATATCATGATGATGATATCATGATGATGATGATGATATCATGATGAGATGATGATGATGATGATGATGATGATGATGATGATGATATCATGATGAGACGATGATGATGATATCATGATGATGAGATTATGATTAGATGATGGTGATGATGATATCATGATGATGATATCATGATGATGATATCATGATGATGATATCATGATGAGATGATCAT
Organism: Pelodytes ibericus; assembly: GCA_036172795.1. Taxonomy (NCBI): domain Eukaryota; kingdom Metazoa; phylum Chordata; class Amphibia; order Anura; family Pelodytidae; genus Pelodytes; species Pelodytes ibericus. The sequence goes on from JAYKOZ010000087.1 coordinate 48,703, forward strand.
GATGATGATATCATGATGAGATGATCATGATGATGATATCATGATGAGATGATGATGATGATGATATCATAATGAGACGATGATGATATCATGATGATGATATCATGATGATGATATCATGATGAGATGATGATCATGATGATGATATCATGATGATGATATCATGATGATGATATCATGATGATGATATCATGATGATGATATCATGATGAGATGATGATGATGATATCATGATGAGACGATGATGATATCATGATGATGATATCATGATGATGATATCATGATGAGATGATGATGATGATGATATCATGATGAGATGATGATGATGATGATATCACGATGAGATGATGATGATGATGATATCATGATTAGACGATGATGATGATGATATCATGATGATGATATCATGATGATGATATCATGATGATGATATCATGATGAGATGATGATGATGATGATGATATCATGATGATGATATCATGATGATGATATCATGATGAGATGATGATGATGATATCATGATGAGACGATGATGATATCATGATGATGATATCATGATGATGATATCATGATGATATGATGATGATGATGATATCATGATGAGACGATGATGATGATATCATGATGATGATATCATGCTGAGATGATGATGATGATGATATCATGATGAGACGATGATGATGATGAGAACATGATGATGATGTCATGAGGAGATGATGATGATGATGATATCATGATGAGACGATGATGATGATGATGATATCATGATGATGATATCATGATGAGATGATATCATGATGATATCATGATGAGATGATATCATGATGATATCATGATGATGATATCATGATGATGATATCATGATGAGATGATATCATGATGATATCATGATGATGATATCATGATGATGATATCATGATGATGATATCATGATGATGATATCATGATGAGATGATGATGATGATGATGATATCATGATGATGATGATATCATGATGATGATATCATGATGATATCATGATGATGATGATGATGATATCATGATGAGACGATGATGATGATATCATGCTGAGATGATGATGATGATGATGATATCATGATGATGATATCATGATGATGATATCATGATGAGATGATGATGATGATATCATGATGAGACGATGATGATGATATCATGATGATGATATCATGATTAGATGATATGATGATGATGATGATATCATGATGAGACGATGATGATGATGATATCATGATGATGATATCATGATGATGATATCATGATGAGATGATATCATGATGATATCATGATGATGATATCATGATGATGATATCATGATGATGATATCATGATGATGATATCATGATTAGATGATATGATGATGATGATGATATCATGATGAGACGATGATGATGATGATATCATGATGATGATATCATGATGATGATATCATGATGAGATGATATCATGATGATATCATGATGATGATATCATGATGATGATATCATGATGATGATATCATGATGATGATATCATGATGAGATGATGATGATGATGATATCATGATGAGATGATGATGATGATGATGATATCATGATGATGATGATATCATGATGATGATATCATGATGATGATGATATCATGATGATGATGATATCATGATGATGATATCATGATGATGATGATGATATCATGATGAGATGATGATGATGATGATGATGATGATGATGATGATGATGATATCATGATGAGATGATGATGATGATATCATGATGATGAGATTATGATTAGATGATGGTGATGATGATATCATGATGATGATATCATGATGATGATATCATGATGATGATATCATGATGAGATGATCATGATGATGATATCATGATGAGATGATCATGATGATGATATCATGATGAGATGATGATGATGATGATATCATAATGAGACGATGATGATATCATGATGATGATATCATGATGATGATATCATGATGAGATGATGATCATGATGATGATATCATGATGATGATATCATGATGATGATATCATGATGATGATATCATGATGAGATGATGATGATGATATCATGATGAGACGATGATGATATCATGATGATGATATCATGATGATGATATCATGATGAGATGATGATGATGATGATATCATGATGAGATGATGATGATGATGATATCACGATGAGATGATGATGATGATGATATCATGATGATGATATCATGATGATGATATCATGATGAGATGATGATGATGATGATGATATCATGATGATGATATCATGATGAGATGATGATGATGATGATGATATCATGATGAGATGATGATGATGATGATATCATGATACTGATATCATGATGATGATATCATGATGAGATGATGATGATGATATCCTGATGAGATGATGATATCATGATGAGATAATGATGATGATATCATGATGATGGTATCATGATGAGATGATGATGATGATGATGATAATGATGATGATGATGATATCATGATGAGATGATGATGATGATGATATCATGATGATGATATCATGATGATGATATCATGATGATGATATCATGATGATGATATCATGATGATGATATCATGATGAGATGATGATGATGATGATGATGATGATGATATCATGATGATGATATCATGATGAGATGATGATGATGATGATGATGATGATATCATGATGAGATGATGATGATGATGATATCATGATGATGATATCATGATGAGATGATGATGATGATGATGATATCATGATGATGATATCATGATGATGATATCATGATGATGATATCATGATGAGATGATGATGATGATGATGATATCATGATGATGATGATATCATGATGATGATATCATGATGAGATGATGATGATGATGATATCATGATGAGAAGATGATGATGATATCATGATGATGAGATTATGATGAGATGATGGTGATTATGATATCATGATGAGACGATGATGATGATATCATGATGATGAGATTATGATGAGATGATGGTTATTATGATATCATGATGATGATATCATGATGAGATGATCATGATGATGATATCATGATGAGATGATCATGATGATGATATCATGATGAGATGATGATGATAATGATATCATAATGAGACGATGATGATGATATCATGATGATGATATCATGATGATGATATCATGATGAAATGATGATGATGATGATGATGATGATATCATGATGATGATATCATGATGATGATATCATGATGAGATGATGATGATGATATCATGATGAGATGACGATGATGATATCATGATGATGATATCATGATGATGATATCATGATGAGATGATGATGATGATATCATGATGAGATGATGATGATGATATCATGATGAGATGATGATATCATGATGAGATAATGATGATGATATCATGATGATGGTATCATGATGAGATGATGATGATGATGATAATGATGATGATGATGATGATATCATGATGATGATATCATGATGATGATATCATGATGATGATATCATGATGAGATGATGATGATGATATCATGATGAGATGATGATGATGATGATGATGATGATGATGTTGATATCATGATGTTGATATCATGATGAGATGATGATGATGATGATATCATGATGATGATATCATGATGAGATGATGATGATGATGATGATGATGTTGATATCATGATGAGATGATGATGATGATGATGATATCATGATGATGATATCATGATGATGATATCATGATGATGATATCATGATGAGATGATGATGATGATATCATGATGATGATATCATGATGAGATGATGATGATGATGATATCATGATGAGATGATGATGATGATGATGATATCATGATGATGATATCATGATGAGGTGATGATGATGATGATGATATCATGATGAGACGATGATGATGATATCATGATGAGATGATGATGATGATGATGATGATGATGATGATATCATGATGATGATATCATGATGATGATATCATGATGAGATGATTATGATGATGATATCATGATGAGATGATCATGATGATGATATCATGATGAGATGATGATGATAATGATATCATAATGAGACGATGATGATGATATCATGATGATGATATCATGATGATGATATCATGATGAAATGATGATGATGATGATGATGATATCATGATGATGATATCATGATGATGATATCATGATGAGATGATGATGATGATATCATGATGAGATGACGATGATGATATCATGATGATGATATCATGATGATGATATCATGATGAGATGATGATGATGATATCATGATGAGATGATGATATCATGATGAGATAATGATGATGATATCATGATGATGGTATCATGATGAGATGATGATGATGATGATAATGATGATGATGATGATGATATCATGATGATGATATCATGATGATGATATCATGATGATGATATCATGATGAGATGATGATGATGATATCATGATGAGATGATGATGATGATGATGATGATGATGATGATGATGATGATGTTGATATCATGATGTTGATATCATGATGAGATGATGATGATGATGATGATATCATGATGAGATGATGATGATGATGATGATGATGATGTTGATATCATGATGAGATGATGATGATGATGATGATATCATGATGATGATATCATGATGATGATATCATGATGAGATGATGATGATGATGATATCATGATGATGATATCATGATGAGATGATGATGATGATGATATCATGATGAGATGATGATGATGATGATGATATCATGATGATGATATCATGATGAGGTGATGATGATGATGATGATATCATGATGAGACGATGATGATGATATCATGATGAGATGATGATGATGATGATGATGATGATGATATCATGATGATGATATCATGATGATGATATCATGATGATGATATCATGATGATGATATCATGATGAGATGATTATGATGATGATATCATGATGAGATGATGATGATGATGATGATATCATGATGAGACGATGATGATGATATCATGATGAGATGATGATGATGATGATGATGATGATGATGATGATGATATCATGATGATGATATCATGATGATGATATCATGATGATGATATCATGATGAGATGATGATGATGATATCATGATGAGATGATGATGATGATGATGATATCATGATGTTGATATCATGATGAGATGATGATGATGATATCATGATGATGATATCATGATGATGATATCATGATGAGACGATGATGATGATATCATGATGATGAGATTATGATTAGATGATGGTGATGATGATATCATGATGATGATATCATGATGATGATATCATGATGATGATATCATGATGATGATATCATGATGATGATATCATGATGAGATGATCATGATGATGATATCATGATGAGATGATCATGATGATGATATCATGATGATGATATCATGATGAGATGATGATGATGATGATATCATAATGAGACGATGATGATATCATGATGATGATATCATGATGATGATATCATGATGATGATATCATGATGAGATGATGATCATGATGATGATATCACGATGATGATATCATGATGATGATATCATGATGATGATATCATGATGAGATGATGATGATGATGATATCATGATGAGATGATGATGATGATGATATCATGATGAGATGATGATGATGATGATATCATGATGATGATATCATGATGATGATATCATGATGAGATGATGATGATGATGATGATATCATGATGATGATATCATGATGAGATGATGATGATGATGATGATATCATGATGAGATGATGATGATGATGATATCATGATACTGATATCATGATGATGATATCATGATGAGATGATGATGATGATATCCTGATGAGATGATGATATCATGATGAGATAATGATGATGATATCATGATGATGGTATCATGATGAGATGATGATGATGATGATGATAATGATGATGATGATGATATCATGATGAGATGATGATGATGATATCATGATGATGATATCATGATGATGATATCATGATGATGATATCATGATGAGATGATGATGATGATGATGATATCATGATGATGATATCATGATGAGATGATGATGATGATGATGATGATGATATCATGATGAGATGATGATGATGATGATATCATGATGATGATATCATGATGAGATGATGATGATGATATCATGATGATGATATCATGATGATGATATCATGATGATGATATCATGATGAGATGATGATGATGATGATGATATCATGATGATGATGATATCATGATGATGATATCATGATGAGATGATGATGATGATGATATCATGATGAGAAGATGATGATGATATCATGATGATGAGATTATGATGAGATGATGGTGATTATGATATCATGATGATGATATCATGATGATGATATCATGATGATGATATCATGATGAGATGATGATGATGATGATGATGATATCATGATGAGACGATGATGATGATATCATGATGATGAGATTATGATGAGATGATGGTTATTATGATATCATGATGATGATATCATGATGAGATGATCATGATGATGATATCATGATGAGATGATCATGATGATGATATCATGATGAGATGATGATGATAATGATATCATAATGAGACGATGATGATGATATCATGATGATGATATCATGATGATGATATCATGATGAAATGATGATGATGATGATGATGATATCATGATGATGATATCATGATGATGATATCATGATGATGATATCATGATGAGATGATGATGATGATATCATGATGAGATGACGATGATGATATCATGATGATGATATCATGATGATGATATCATGATGATGATATCATGATGAGATGATGATGATGATATCATGATGAGATGATGATATCATGATGAGATAATGATGATGATATCATGATGATGATATCATGATGAGATGATGATGATGATATCATGATGAGATGACGATGATGATATCATGATGATGATATCATGATGATGATATCATGATGATGATATCATGATGAGATGATGATGATGATATCATGATGAGATGATGATATCATGATGAGATAATGATGATGATATCATGATGATGGTATCATGATGAGATGATGATGATGATGATAATGATGATGATGATGATGATATCATGATGATGATATCATGATGATGATATCATGATGATGATATCATGATGAGATGATGATGATGATATCATGATGAGATGATGATGATGATGATGATGATGATGATGTTGATATCATGATGTTGATATCATGATGAGATGATGATGATGATGATATCATGATGATGATATCATGATGAGATGATGATGATGATGATGATGTTGATATGATGAGATGATGATGATGATGATGATGATATCATGATGATGATATCATGATGATGATATCATGATGAGATGATGATGATGATGATATCATGATGATGATATCATGATGAGATGATGATGATGATGATATCATGATGAGATGATGATGATGATGATGATATCATGATGATGATATCATGATGATGATATCATGATGAGGTGATGATGATGATGATGATATCATGATGAGACGATGATGATGATATCATGATGAGATGATGATGATGATGATGATGATGATGATATCATGATGATGATATCATGATGATGATATCATGATGAGATGATCATGATGATGATATCATGATGAGATGATCATGATGATGATATCATGATGAGATGATGATGATAATGATATCATAATGAGACGATGATGATGATATCATGATGATGATATCATGATGATGATATCATGATGAAATGATGATGATGATGATGATATCATGATGATGATATCATGATGATGATATCATGATGAGATGATGATGATGATATCATGATGAGATGACGATGATGATATCATGATGATGATATCATGATGATGATATCATGATGAGATGATGATGATGATATCATGATGAGATGATGATATCATGATGAGATAATGATGATGATATCATGATGATGGTATCATGATGAGATGATGATGATGATGATAATGATGATGATGATGATGATATCATGATGATGATATCATGATGATGATATCAAGATGATGATATCATGATGATGATATCATGATGATGATATCATGATGAGATGATGATGATGATATTATGATGAGATGATGATATCATGATGAGATAATGATGATGATATCATGATGATGGTATCATGATGAGATGATGATGATGATGATAATGATGATGATGATGATGATGATATCATGATGATGATATCATGATGATGATATCATGATGATGATATCATGATGAGATGATGATGATGATATCATGATGAGATGATGATGATGATGATGATGATGATGATGTTGATATCATGATGTTGATATCATGATGAGATGATGATGATGATGATATCATGATGATGATATCATGATGAGATGATGATGATGATGATGATGTTGATATCATGATGAGATGATGATGATGATGATGATATCATGATGATGATATCATGATGATGATATCATGATGAGATGATGATGATGATGATATCATGATGATGATATCATGATGAGATGATGATGATGATGATATCATGATGAGATGATGATGATGATGATGATATCATGATGATGATATCATGATGAGGTGATGATGATGATGATGATATCATGATGAGACGATGATGATGATATCATGATGAGATGATGATGATGATGATGATGATGATGATGATGATGATATCATGATGATGATATCATGATGATGATATCATGATGAGATGATGAGATGATGATATCATGATGAGATAATGATGATGATATCATGATGATGGTATCATGATGAGATGATGATGATGATGATAATGATGATGATGATGATGATGATATCATGATGATGATATCATGATGATGATATCATGATGATGATATCATGATGAGATGATGATGATGATATCATGATGAGATGATGATGATGATGATGATGATGATGATGTTGATATCATGATGTTGATATCATGATGAGATGATGATGATGATGATATCATGATGATGATATCATGATGAGATGATGATGATGATGATGATGTTGATATCATGATGAGATGATGATGATGATGATGATATCATGATGATGATATCATGATGATGATATCATGATGAGATGATGATGATGATGATATCATGATGATGATATCATGATGATATCATGATGAGATGATGATGATGATGATGATATCATGATGATGATATCATGATGAGGTGATGATGATGATGATGATATCATGATGAGACGATGATGATGATATCATGATGAGATGATGATGATGATGATGATGATGATGATGATATCATGATGATGATATCATGATGATGATATCATGATGAGATGATCATGATGATGATATCATGATGAGATGATCATGATGATGATATCATGATGAGATGATGATGATAATGATATCATAATGAGACGATGATGATGATATCATGATGATGATATCATGATGATGATATCATGATGAAATGATGATGATGATGATGATGATATCATGATGATGATATCATGATGATGATATCATGATGAGATGATGATGATGATATCATGATGAGATGACGATGATGATATCATGATGATGATATCATGATGATGATATCATGATGAGATGATGATGATGATATCATGATGAGATGATGATATCATGATGAGATAATGATGATGATATCATGATGATGGTATCATGATGAGATGATGATGATGATGATAATGATGATGATGATGATGATATCATGATGATGATATCATGATGATGATATCATGATGATGATATCATGATGAGATGATGATGATGATATCATGATGAGATGATGATGATGATGATGATGATGATGATGATGATGTTGATATCATGATGTTGATATCATGATGAGATGATGATGATGATGATGATATCATGATGAGATGATGATGATGATGATGATGATGATGATGTTGATATCATGATGAGATGATGATGATGATGATGATGATATCATGATGATGATATCATGATGATGATATCATGATGAGATGATGATGATGATGATATCATGATGATGATATCATGATGAGATGATGATGATGATGATATCATGATGAGATGATGATGATGATGATGATATCATGATGATGATATCATGATGAGGTGATGATGATGATGATGATATCATGATGAGACGATGATGATGATATCATGATGAGATGATGATGATGATGATGATGATGATGATGATATCATGATGATGATATCATGATGATGATATCATGATGATGATATCATGATGATGATATCATGATGAGATGATTATGATGATGATATCATGATGAGATGATGATGATGATGATGATATCATGATGAGACGATGATGATGATATCATGATGAGATGATGATGATGATGATGATGATGATGATGATATCATGATGATGATATCATGATGATGTTATCATGATGATGATAACATGATGAGATGATGATGATGATATCATGATGAGATGATGATGATGATGATGATATCATGATGTTGATATCATGATGAGATGATGATGATGATATCATGATGATGATATCATGATGATGATATCATGATGAGATGATGATGATGAAATCATGATGAGATGATGATGATATCATGATGCTGATATCATGATTAGATGATGATGATGATGATATCATGATGAGATGATGATGATGATGATGATGATATCATGATGAGACGATGATGATGATATCATGATGATGATATCATGATGAGATGATGATGATGATGATGATGATATAATGATGAGACGATGATGATGATATCATGATGAGATGATGATGATGATGATGATGATATCATGATGTTGATATCATGATGAGATGATGATGATGATAATATCATGATGATGATATCATGATGATTATATCATGATGAGATGATGATGATATCATGATGTTGATATCATGATGAGATGATGATGATGATGATGATGATATCATGATGAGATGATGATGATGATGATATCATGATGAGATGATGATGATGATGATTATATCATGATGAGACGATGATGATGATATCATGATGATGAGATCATGATGAGATGATTGTGATGATGATATCATGATGAGATGATGATATCATGATGAGATGATCATGATGATGATATCATGATGAGATGATGATGATATCATGATGAGATGATGATGATGATGATATCATGATTAGACGATGATGATGATATCATGATGATGATATCATGATGATGATATCATGATGATGATATCATGATGAGATGATGATGATGATGATGATATCATGATGATGATATCATGATGATGATATCATGATGAGATGATGATGATGATATCATGATGAGACGATGATGATATCATGATGATTATATCATGATGATGATATCATGATGATATGATGATGATGATGATATCATGATGAGACGATGATGATGATATCATGATGATGATATCATGCTGAGATGATGATGATGATGATATCATGATGATGATATCATGATGATGATATCATGCTGAGATGCATCATCTCATCATGATATCATCATCATGATATCATGATGAGATGATGATGATATCATGATGAGACGATGATGATGATGATATCATGATGATGATATCATGATTAGATGATTATGATGATGATATCATGAGGAGATGATGATGATGATGATATCATGATGAGACGATGATGATGATGATGATATCATGATGATGATATCATGATGAGATGATATCATGATGATATCATGATGAGATGATATCATGATGATATCATGATGATGATATCATGATGAGATGATATCATGATGATATCATGATGATGATATCATGATGATGATATCATGATGATGATATCATGATGAGATGATGATGATGATGATGATATCACGATGAGACGATGATGATGATATCATGCTGAGATGATGATGATGATGATATCATGATGATGATATCATGATGAGATGATGATGATGATATCATGATGAGACGATGATGATGATATCATGATGATGATATCATGATTAGATGATATGATGATGATGATGATATCATGATGAGACGATGATGATGATATCATGATGATGAGATTATGATTAGATGATGGTGATGATGATATCATGATGATGATATCATGATGATGATATCATGATGATGATATCATGATGATGATATCATGATGATGATATCATGATGAGATGATATCATGATGATATCATGATGATGATATCATGATGATGATATCATGATGATGATATCATGATGATGATATCATGATGATGATATCATGATGAGATGATGATGATGATGATATCATGATGAGATGATGATGATGATGATATCATGATGATGATGATATCATGATGATGATATCATGATGATGATGATATCATGATGATGATGATATCATGATGATGATATCATGATGATGATGATATCATGATGATGATATCATGATGAGATGATGATGATGATGATGATGATGATGATGATGATGATATCATGATGAGACGATGATGATGATATCATGATGATGAGATTATGATGAGATGATGGTGATGATGATATCATGATGATGATATCATGATGATGATATCATGATGAGATGATCATGATGATGATATCATGATGAGATGATCATGATGATGATATCATGATGAGATGATGATGATGATGATATCATAATGAGACGATGATGATATCATGATGATGATATCATGATGATGATATCATGATGATGATATCATGATGAGATGATGATCATGATGATGATATCATGATGATGATATCATGATGATGATATCATGATGATGATATCATGATGATGATATCATGATGATGATATCATGATGAGATGATGATGATGATATCATGATGAGACGATGATGATATCATGATGATGATATCATGATGATGATATCATGATGAGATGATGATGATGATGATATCATGATGAGATGATGATGATGATGATATCATGATGAGATGATGATGATGATGATATCATGATGATGATATCATGATGATGATATCATGATGAGATGATGATGATGATGATGATATCATGATGATGATATCATGATGAGATGATGATGATGATGATGATGATATCATGATGAGATGATGATGATGATGATATCATGATACTGATATCATGATGATGATATCATGATGAGATGATGATGATGATATCCTGATGAGATGATGATATCATGATGAGATAATGATGATGATATCATGATGATGGTATCATGATGAGATGATGATGATGATGATAATGATGATTATGATGATATCATGATGAGATGATGATGATGATGATATCATGATGATGATATCATGATGATGATATCATGATGATGATATCATGATGAGATGATGATGATGATGATGATGATATCATGATGATGATATCATGATGAGATGATGATGATGATGATGATGATGATATCATGATGAGATGATGATGATGATGATATCATGATGATGATATCATGATGAGATGATGATGATGATGATGATATCATGATGATGATATCATGATGATGATATCATGATGATGATATCATGATGAGATGATGATGATGATGATGATATCATGATGATGATGATATCATGATGATGATATCATGATGAGATGATGATGATGATGATGATGATATCATGATGAGAAGATGATGATGATATCATGATGATGAGATTATGATGAGATGATGGTGATTATGATATCATGATGATGATATCATGATGATGATATCATGATGATGATATCATGATGAGATGATGATGATGATGATGATGATATCATGATGAGACGATGATGATGATATCATGATGATGAGATTATGATGAGATGATGGTTATTATGATATCATGATGATGATATCATGATGATGATATCATGATGAGATGATCATGATGATGATATCATGATGAGATGATCATGATGATGATATCATGATGAGATGATGATGATGATGATATCATAATGAGACGATGATGATGATATCATGATGATGATATCATGATGATGATATCATGATGAAATGATGATGATGATGATGATATCATGATGATGATATCATGATGATGATATCATGATGAGATGATGATGATGATATCATGATGAGACGATGATGATATCATGATGATGATATTATGATGAGATGATGATGATGATATCATGATGATGATATCATGATGAGATGATGATGATGATATCATGATGAGATGATGATATCATGATGAGATAATGATGATGATATCATGATGATGGTATCATGATGAGATGATGATGATGATGATAATGATGATGATGATGATATCATGATGATGATATCATGATGATGATATCATGATGAGATGATGATGATGATATCATGATGAGATGATGATGATGATGATGATGATGATGATGATGATGATGATGATGATATCATGATGTTGATATCATGATGAGATGATGATGATATCATGATGATGATATCATGATGAGATGATGATGATGATGATGATGTTGATATCATGATGAGATGATGATGATGATATCATGATGATGATATCATGATGATGATATCATGATGATGATATCATGATGAGATGATGATGATGATGATATCATGATGATGATATCATGATGAGATGATGATGATGATGATATCATGATGAGATGATGATGATGATGATGTTGATATCATGATGTTGATATCATGATGAGATGATGATGATGATGATGATATCATGATGAGATGATGATGATGATGATGATGATGATGATGTTGATATCATGATGAGATGATGATGATGATGATGATGATATCATGATGATGATATCATGATGATGATATCATGATGAGATGATGATGATGATGATATCATGATGATGATATCATGATGAGATGATGATGATGATGATATCATGATGAGATGATGATGATGATGATGATATCATGATGATGATATCATGATGAGGTGATGATGATGATGATGATATCATGATGAGACGATGATGATGATATCATGATGAGATGATGATGATGATGATGATGATGATGATGATATCATGATGATGATATCATGATGATGATATCATGATGATGATATCATGATGATGATATCATGATGAGATGATTATGATGATGATATCATGATGAGATGATGATGATGATGATGATATCATGATGAGACGATGATGATGATATCATGATGAGATGATGATGATGATGATGATGATGATGATGATGATATCATGATGATGATATCATGATGATGTTATCATGATGATGATAACATGATGAGATGATGATGATGATATCATGATGAGATGATGATGATGATGATGATATCATGATGTTGATATCATGATGAGATGATGATGATGATATCATGATGATGATATCATGATGATGATATCATGATGAGATGATGATGATGAAATCATGATGAGATGATGATGATATCATGATGCTGATATCATGATTAGATGATGATGATGATGATATCATGATGAGATGATGATGATGATGATGATGATATCATGATGAGACGATGATGATGATATCATGATGATGATATCATGATGAGATGATGATGATGATGATGATGATATAATGATGAGACGATGATGATGATATCATGATGAGATGATGATGATGATGATGATGATATCATGATGTTGATATCATGATGAGATGATGATGATGATAATATCATGATGATGATATCATGATGATTATATCATGATGAGATGATGATGATATCATGATGTTGATATCATGATGAGATGATGATGATGATGATGATGATATCATGATGAGATGATGATGATGATGATATCATGATGAGATGATGATGATGATGATTATATCATGATGAGACGATGATGATGATATCATGATGATGAGATCATGATGAGATGATTGTGATGATGATATCATGATGAGATGATGATATCATGATGAGATGATCATGATGATGATATCATGATGAGATGATGATGATATCATGATGAGATGATGATGATGATGATATCATGATTAGACGATGATGATGATATCATGATGATGATATCATGATGATGATATCATGATGATGATATCATGATGAGATGATGATGATGATGATGATATCATGATGATGATATCATGATGATGATATCATGATGAGATGATGATGATGATATCATGATGAGACGATGATGATATCATGATGATTATATCATGATGATGATATCATGATGATATGATGATGATGATGATATCATGATGAGACGATGATGATGATATCATGATGATGATATCATGCTGAGATGATGATGATGATGATATCATGATGATGATATCATGATGATGATATCATGCTGAGATGCATCATCTCATCATGATATCATCATCATGATATCATGATGAGATGATGATGATATCATGATGAGACGATGATGATGATGATATCATGATGATGATATCATGATTAGATGATTATGATGATGATATCATGAGGAGATGATGATGATGATGATATCATGATGAGACGATGATGATGATGATGATATCATGATGATGATATCATGATGAGATGATATCATGATGATATCATGATGAGATGATATCATGATGATATCATGATGATGATATCATGATGAGATGATATCATGATGATATCATGATGATGATATCATGATGATGATATCATGATGAGATGATGATGATGATGATGATATCACGATGAGACGATGATGATGATATCATGCTGAGATGATGATGATGATGATATCATGATGATGATATCATGATGAGATGATGATGATGATATCATGATGAGACGATGATGATGATATCATGATGATGATATCATGATTAGATGATATGATGATGATGATGATATCATGATGAGACGATGATGATGATATCATGATGATGAGATTATGATTAGATGATGGTGATGATGATATCATGATGATGATATCATGATGATGATATCATGATGATGATATCATGATGATGATATCATGATGATGATATCATGATGAGATGATATCATGATGATATCATGATGATGATATCATGATGATGATATCATGATGATGATATCATGATGATGATATCATGATGATGATATCATGATGAGATGATGATGATGATGATATCATGATGAGATGATGATGATGATGATATCATGATGATGATGATATCATGATGATGATATCATGATGATGATGATATCATGATGATGATGATATCATGATGATGATATCATGATGATGATGATATCATGATGATGATATCATGATGAGATGATGATGATGATGATGATGATGATGATGATGATGATGATGATGATATCATGATGAGACGATGATGATGATATCATGATGATGAGATTATGATGAGATGATGGTGATGATGATATCATGATGATGATATCATGATGATGATATCATGATGAGATGATCATGATGATGATATCATGATGAGATGATCATGATGATGATATCATGATGAGATGATGATGATGATGATATCATAATGAGACGATGATGATATCATGATGATGATATCATGATGATGATATCATGATGATGATATCATGATGAGATGATGATCATGATGATGATATCATGATGATGATATCATGATGATGATATCATGATGATGATATCATGATGATGATATCATGATGATGATATCATGATGAGATGATGATGATGATATCATGATGAGACGATGATGATATCATGATGATGATATCATGATGATGATATCATGATGAGATGATGATGATGATGATATCATGATGAGATGATGATGATGATGATATCATGATGAGATGATGATGATGATGATATCATGATGATGATATCATGATGATGATATCATGATGAGATGATGATGATGATGATGATATCATGATGATGATATCATGATGAGATGATGATGATGATGATGATATCATGATGAGATGATGATGATGATGATATCATGATACTGATATCATGATGATGATATCATGATGAGATGATGATGATGATATCCTGATGAGATGATGATATCATGATGAGATAATGATGATGATATCATGATGATGGTATCATGATGAGATGATGATGATGATGATAATGATGATTATGATGATATCATGATGAGATGATGATGATGATGATGATATCATGATGATGATATCATGATGATGATATCATGATGATGATATCATGATGAGATGATGATGATGATGATGATGATATCATGATGATGATATCATGATGAGATGATGATGATGATGATGATGATGATATCATGATGAGATGATGATGATGATGATATCATGATGATGATATCATGATGAGATGATGATGATGATGATGATATCATGATGATGATATCATGATGATGATATCATGATGATGATATCATGATGAGATGATGATGATGATGATGATATCATGATGATGATGATATCATGATGATGATATCATGATGAGATGATGATGATGATGATGATGATATCATGATGAGAAGATGATGATGATATCATGATGATGAGATTATGATGAGATGATGGTGATTATGATATCATGATGATGATATCATGATGATGATATCATGATGATGATATCATGATGAGATGATGATGATGATGATGATGATATCATGATGAGACGATGATGATGATATCATGATGATGAGATTATGATGAGATGATGGTTATTATGATATCATGATGATGATATCATGATGATGATATCATGATGAGATGATCATGATGATGATATCATGATGAGATGATCATGATGATGATATCATGATGAGATGATGATGATGATGATATCATAATGAGACGATGATGATGATATCATGATGATGATATCATGATGATGATATCATGATGAAATGATGATGATGATGATGATATCATGATGATGATATCATGATGATGATATCATGATGAGATGATGATGATGATATCATGATGAGACGATGATGATATCATGATGATGATATTATGATGAGATGATGATGATGATATCATGATGATGATATCATGATGAGATGATGATGATGATATCATGATGAGATGATGATATCATGATGAGATAATGATGATGATATCATGATGATGGTATCATGATGAGATGATGATGATGATGATAATGATGATGATGATGATATCATGATGATGATATCATGATGATGATATCATGATGAGATGATGATGATGATATCATGATGAGATGATGATGATGATGATGATGATGATGATGATGATGATGATATCATGATGTTGATATCATGATGAGATGATGATGATATCATGATGATGATATCATGATGAGATGATGATGATGATGATGATGATGTTGATATCATGATGAGATGATGATGATGATATCATGATGATGATATCATGATGATGATATCATGATGATGATATCATGATGAGATGATGATGATGATGATATCATGATGATGATATCATGATGAGATGATGATGATGATGATATCATGATGAGATGATGATGATGATGATGATGATATCATGATGATGATATCATGATGAGATGATGATGATGAAATCATGATGAGATGATGATGATGATGATGATATCATGATGATGATATCATGATGAGATGATTATGATGATGATATCATGATGAGATGATGATGATGATGATGATGATGATATTATGATGAGACGATGATGATGATATCATGATGATGATATCATGATGAGATGATGATGATGATGATGAGACGATGATGATGATATCATGATGAGATGATGATGATATCATGATGAGATGATGATGATGATGATGATGATAATATCATGATGTTGATATCATGATGAGATGATGATGATATCATGATGAGATGATGATGATATCATGATGAGATGATGATGATGATGATGATAATATCATGATGTTGATATCATGATGAGATGATGATGATAATATCATGATGATGATGTCATGATGATGATATCATGATGAGATGATGATGATATCATGATGTTGATATCATGATGAGATGATGATGATGATGATGATGATGATGATGATGATGATGATGATGATGATATCATGATGAGGTGATGATGATGATGATGATATCATGATGAGATGATGATGATGATGATATCATGATGAGATTATGATGATGATGATATCATGATGATGATATCATGATGATGATATCATGATGATGATATCATGATGATGATATCATGATGATGATGATATCATGATGATGATGATATCATGATGATGATGATATCATGATGATGATATCATGATGAGATGATGATGATGATGATGATATCATGATGAGACGATGATGATGATATCATGATGATGAGATCATGATGAGATGATGGTGATGATGATATCTTGATGATGATATCATGATGATGATATCATGATGAGATGATCATGATGATGATATCATGATGAGATGATGATGATGATGATATCATGATGAGACGATGATGATGATATCATGATGATGGTATCATGATGAGATGATGATGATGATGATGATGATGATATCATGATGATGATATCATGATGAGATGATGATGATGATAATATCATGATGAGACGATGATGATGATATCATGATGATGACATCATGCTGAGATGATGATGATGATGATGATGATATCATGATGATGATATCATGATGAGATGATGATGATATCATGATGAGACGATGATGATGATATGATGATGATGTGATGATATCATGATGAGATGATGATGATGATGATATCATGATGAGACGATGATGATGATGATATCATGATGATGATATCATGATGAGATGATGATGATGATATCATGATGATGATATCATGATGATGATATCATGATGGTGATATCATGATGAGATGATCATGATGATGATATCATGATGAGATGATGATGATGATGATATCATAATGAGACGATGATGATGATATCATGATGATGAGATTATGATGAGATGATGGTTATTATGATATCATGATGATGATATCATGATGATGATATCATGATGAGATGATCATGATGATGATATCATGATGAGATGATCATGATGATGATATCATGATGAGATGATGATGATGATGATATCATAATGAGACGATGATGATGATATCATGATGATGATATCATGATGATGATATCATGATGAAATGATGATGATGATGATGATGATGATGATGATATCATGATGATGATATCATGATGATGATATCATGATGAGATGATGATGATGATATCATGATGAGACGATGATGATATCATGATGATGATATCATGATGAGATGATGATGATGATATCATGATGATGATATCATGATGATGATATCATGATGATGATATCATGATGAGATGATGATGATGATATCATGATGAGATGATGATGATGATATCATGATGATGGTATCATGATGAGATGATGATGATGATGATGATAATGATGATGATGATGATGATATCATGATGATGATATCATGATGATGATATCATGATGATGATATCATGATGAGATGATGATGATGATATCATGATGAGATGATGATGATGATGATGATGATATCATGATGTTGATATCATGATGAGATGATGATGATGATGATATCATGATGATGATGATATCATGATGAGATGATGATGATGATGATGATGATGATGATGATGTTGATATCATGATGAGATGATGATGATGATGATGATATCATGATGATGATATCATGATGATGATATCATGATGATGATATCATGATGAGATGATGATGATGATAGTAACATAGTAACATAGTAACATAGTAATTTAGGTTGAAAAAAGACACAAGTCCATCAAGTTCAACCCTTCTACCTATCATTACAGCTTTTGATCCAAAAGAAGGCAAAAAACCCCTAAGGAAGCTATTTCGAATTTTGCCTCCTGGGGGAAAAAATTCCTTCTTGACTCCAAGAGGCAATCAGATTTCTCCTTGGATCAATAAGCTCTTTTATTAATGCTTATTCTATTATTAATAGCCCTGTATGTTCTGCTTTGCTAAAAAAACATCCAAACCATTTTTAAATGCATCTATTGTGGTTGCTAGCACTACCTCTCTTGGCAGTGAGTTCCATAACTTTATTGTCCTAACCGTAAAGAATCCCTTCCTTTGCTGTCTATGAAATCTTTGCTCTTCCAGTCTGAGGGGGTGACCTCTTGTTCTTTGTACCTTTCTGTTAATGAACAGGTCACTGGAGAGCTCTTTATATTGGCCCTGCAAATATTTATATAATGTTATCATATCCCCTCTGAGACGCCTTTTTTCTAACGTATATAAATTCAATTTTTTAAGTCTCTCTTCATAACTAAGATCCTCCAAACCCCTTATTAATTTTGTAGCTCTCCTTTGCACTTTTTCTAGTTCCTTAATATCCTTTTTAAGGACTGGTGCCCAGAACTGTACTGCATATTCAAGGTGAGGTCTTACCATTGATTTGTAAAGAGGCAAGATGATATCCTCCTCCCGTGAATCTATACCTCGTTTTATACATGCCAATATCTTATTGGCCCTTGCAGCTGCTGACTGGCATTGGGCACTGTTGCCAAGTTTGTTGTCTATAATTATTCCTAAATCCTTTTCATTAGTAGTTTTTCCCAGGGAAAAACCATTTAACGTATATGTTGCTTTGTTATTATTTTTCCCATAATGCATAACTTTACATTTGTCTATATTGAACCTCATTTGCCACTTTACTGCCCAGTCCCCCACTCTGTCCAAATCTTCCTGTAAAGAAAAAACATCAAGATTAGTCTTTATTGCCTTACCTAATTTAGTGTCGTCCGCAAACACGGAGACATGGCTCTCAGCACAATGTGGCAGATCATTAATAAACAAATTAAAAAGAAGAGGGCCCAAAACAGACCCCTGAGGTACTCCGCTTAATACCCTTGTCCAATTTGAGAATTTTCCATTTACAACAACCCTTTGTGTTCTATCTGTTAGCCAATTTTCAATCCACATACACACATTTGCCCCCAAACCTATTTCTCTCAATGATGATATCATGATGATGATATCATGATGAGATGATGATGATGATGATATCATGATGAGATGATGATGATGATGATATCATGATGATGATATCATGATGAGATGATGATGATGAAATCATGATGAGATGATGATGATGATGATGATGATGTTGATATCATGATGAGATGATGATGATGATGATGATATCATGATGATGATATCATGATGATGATATCATGATGAGATGATGATGATGATATCATGATGATGATATCATGATGAGATGATGATGATGATGATATCATGATGAGATGATGATGATGATGATATCATGATGTTGATATCATGATGAGATGATGATGATGAAATCATGATGAGATGATGATGATGATGATGATATCATGATGATGATATCATGATGAGATGATTATGATGATGATATCATGATGAGATGATGATGATGATGATGATGATGATGATATCATGATGAGACGATGATGATGATATCATGATGATGATATCATGATGAGATGATGATGATGATGATGATATCATGATGAGATGATGATGATATCATGATGAGATGATGATGATGATGATGATAATATCATGATGTTGATATCATGATGAGATGATGATGATAATATCATGATGATGATGTCATGATGATGATATCATGATGAGATGATGATGATATCATGATGTTGATATCATGATGAGATGATGATGATGATGATGATGATGATGATGATGATGATGATATCATGATGAGGTGATGATGATGATGATGATGATATCATGATGAGATGATGATGATGTTATCATGATGAGATGATGATGATATCATGATGATGATATCATGATGATGATATCATGATGATGATGATATCATGATGATGATGATATCATGATGATGATGATATCATGATGATGATGATATCATGATGATGATATCATGATGAGATGATGATGATGATGATATCATGATGAGACGATGATGATGATATCATGATGATGAGATCATGATGAGATGATGGTGATGATGATATCATGATGATGATATCATGATGATGATATCATGATGAGATGATCATGATGATGATATCATGATGAGATGATGATGATGATATCATGATGAGACGATGATGATGATATCATGATGATGGTATCATGATGAGATGATGATGATGATGATGATGATGATGATGATGATGATATCATGATGATGATATCATGATGAGATGATGATGATATCATGATGAGACGATGATGATGATATGATGATGATGTGATGATATCATGATGAGATGATTATGATGATGATATCATGATGAGATGATGATGATGATGATATCATGATGAGACGATGATGATGATGATATAATGATGATGATATCATGATGAGATGATGATGATGATATCATGATGATGATATCATGATGATGATATCATGATGATGATATCATGATGATGATATCATGATGGTGATATCATGATGAGATGATCATGATGATGATATCATGATGAGATGATGATGATGATGATATCATAATGAGACGATGATGATGATATCATGATGATGATATCATGATGAGATGATGATGATGATGATGATGATGATATCATGATGAGATGATAATGATGATGATATCATGATGAGATGATGATGATGATGATATCATAATGAGACGATGATGATGATATCATGATGATGATATCATGATGAGATGATGATGATGATGATGATGATGATGATGATGATATCATGATGATGGTATCAAGATGAGATGATGATGATGATATCATGATGAGATGATGATGATGATGATATCATGATGATGATATGATGATGATGATGATATCATGATGAGATGATGATGATGATGATGATATCATGATGAGATGATGATGATGATATCATGATGAGATGATGATGATGATAATGATATCATGATGAGATGATGATGATGATATCATGATGATGATATCATGATGAGATGATGATGATGAAATCATGATGAGATGATGATGATGATGATATCATGATGATGATATCATGATGATGATATCATGATGAGATGATTATGATGATGATATCATGATGAGATGATGATGATGATGATGATATCATGATGAGACGATGATGATGATATCATGATGATGATATCATGATGAGATGATGATGATGATGATGATGATGATATCATGATGATGATATCATGATGATGATATCATGATGATGATATCATGATGATGATATCATGATGAGATGATGATGATGATGATGATGATATAATGATGAGACGATGATGATGATATCATGATGATGATATCATGATGAGATGATGATGATGATGATGATATCATGATGATGATATCATGATGATGATATCATGATGATGATATCATGATGATGATATCATGATGAGATGATGATGATGATATCATGATGAGATGATGATGATGATGATGATGATGATGATGATGATGATGATGATATCATGATGTTGATATCATGATGATATGATGATGATGATGATATCATGATGAGACGATGATGTCATGATATCATGATGATGATATCATGATGAGATGATGATGATATCATGATGAGATGATGATGATGATGATGATGATGATGATAACATGATGTTGATATCATGATGAGATGATGATGATGATATCATGATGAGACGATGATGATATCATGATGATGATATCATGATGATGATATCATGATGAGATGATGATGATGATGATATCATGATGAGATGATGATGATGATGATATCATGATGATGATATCATGATGATGATATCATGATGATGATGATATCATGATGAGATGATGATGATGATGATGATATCATGATGAGACGATGATGATATCATGATGATGAGATCATGATGAGAATGATGGTGATAATGATATCATGATGATGATATCATGATAATGATATCATGATGAGATGATCATGATGATGATATCATGATGAGATGATCATGATGATGATATCATGATGAGATGATGATGATGATGATATCATGATGATATCATGATGATGATATCATGATGATGATATCATGATGATGATATCATGATGAGATGATGATGATGATATCATGATGAGATGATGATATCATGATGAGACGATGATGATGATATCATGATGATGATATCATGATGAGACGATGATGATATCATGATGATGATATCATGATGAGATGATGATGATGATGATATCATGATGATGATATCATGATGATGATATCATGATGATGATATCATGATGAGATGATGATGATGATGATATCATGATGAGATGATGATATCATGATGAGATAATGATGATGATATCATGATGATGGTATCATGATGATATCATGATGATGGTATCATGATGAGATGATGATGATGATGATGATGATGATATCATGATGATGGTATCATGATGATATCATGATGATGATATCATGATGATGATATCATGATGAGATGATGATGATGATATCATGATGAGATGATGATGATGATGATGATGATGATATCATGATGTTGATATCATGATGAGATGATGATGATGATGATGATGATATCATGATGATGGTATCATGATGATATCATGATGATGATATCATGATGATGATATCATGATGATGATATCATGATGATGATATCATGATGAGATGATGATATCATGATGATGATGATGATATCATGATGAGACGATGATGATGATATCATGATGATGAGATCATGATGAGATGATGGTGATAATGCTATCATGATGATGATATCATGATAATGATATCATGATGAGATGATCATGATGATATCATGATGATGATATCATGATGATGATATCATGATGATGATATCATGATGATGATATCATGATGAGATGATGATATCATGATGATGATGATGATATCATGATGAGACGATGATGATGATATCATGATGATGAGATCATGATGAGATGATGGTGATAATGATATCATGATGATGATATCATGATAATGATATCATGATGAGATGATCATGATGATGATATCATGATGAGATGATCATGATGATGATATCATGATGAGATGATGATGATGATGATATCATGATGATGATATCATGATGATGATATCATGATGATGATATCATGATGAGATGATGATGATGATGATATCATGATGATGATATCATGATGATGATATCATGATGAGATGATGATGATGATATCATGATGAGACGATGATGATATCATGATGATGATATCATGATGAGATGATGATATCATGATGAGATAATGATGATGATATCATGATGATGGTATCATGATGATATCATGATGATGGTATCATGATGAGATGATGATGATGATGATGATGATGATGATGATATCATGATGATGATATCATGATGATGATATCATGATGATGATATCATGATGAGATGATGATGATGATGATGATGATGATGATGATGATGATATCATGATGTTGATATCATGATGAGATGATGATGATGATATCATGATGATGATATCATGATGATGATATCATGATGATGATATCATGATGAGATGATGATGATATCATGATGATGATATCATGATGAGATGATGATGATGATGATATCATGATGAGATGATGATGATGATGATGATATCATGATGATGATATCATGATGAGATGATTATGATGAAATCATGATGAGATGATGATGATGATGATGATATCATGATGATGATATCATGATGATGATATCATGATGATGATATCATGATGAGATGATTATGATGATGATATCATGATGAGATGATGATGATGATGATGATGATGATATCATGATGAGACGATGATGATGATATCATGATGATGATATCATGATGAGATGATGATGATGATGATGATGATGATATCATGATGAGACGATGATGATGATATCATGATGATGATATCATGATGAGATGATGATGATGATGATATCATGATGTTGATATCATGATGAGATGATGATGATAATATCATGATGATGATATCATGATGATAATATCATGATGATGATATCATGATGATGATATCATGATGAGATGATGATGATATCATGATGTTTATATCATGATGAGATGATGATGATGATATCATGATGAGAAGATGATGATGATATCATGATGAGATGATGATGATGATATCATGATGATGATATCATGATGAGATGATGATGATGATGATGATGATATCATGATGAGACGAAGATGATGATATCATGATGAAGATCATGATGAGATGATGGTGATGATGATATCATGATGATGATATCACGATGATGATGATGATATCATGATGAGACGAAGATGATGATATCATGATGAAGATCATGATGAGATGATGGTGATGATGATATCATGATGATGATATCACGATGATAATATCATGATGAGATGATCATGATGATGATATCATGATGAGATGATGATGATGATATCATGATGAGACGATGATGATGATATCATGATGATGGTATCATGATGAGATGATGATGATGATGATGATGATGATGATGATGATATCATGATGAGATGATGATGATGATATCATGATGATGATATCATGATGATGATATCATGAGGAAATGATCATGATGATGATATCATGATGAGATGATGATCATGATGATATCATGATGAGACGATGATGATGATATCATGATGATAGTATCAAGATGAGATGATGATGATGATGATGATGATGATGATGATGATGATGATGATGATATCATGAGGAAATGATGATGATGATGATGATGATATCATGATGAGATGATGATGATATCATAATGATGATATCATGATGAGATGATGATGATGATGATATCATGATGAGACGATGATGATGATATCATGATGATGATATCATGATGAGATGATGATGATGATGATATCATTATGATGATATCATGATGATGATATCATGATGAGATGATGATGATGATGATGATATCATGATGAGATGATGATGATATCATGATGATGATATCATGATGAGATGATGATGATGATGTTGATATCATGATGAGATGATGATGATATCATGATGATGATATCATGATGAGATGATGATGATATCATGATGATGATATCATGATGAGATGATGATGATGATGATATCATGATGATGATATCATGATGAGATGATGATGATGATGATGATGATGATATCATGATGAGACGATGATGATGATATCATGATGATGATATCATGATTAGATGATATGATGATGATGATGATATCATGATGAGACGATGATGATGATGATGATGATATCATGATGATGATATCATGATGATGATATCATGATGAGATGATATCATGATGATGATATCATGATGATGATATCATGATGATGATATCATGATGATGATATCATGATGAGATGATGATGATGATGATATCATGATGAGATGATGATGATGATGATGATGATGATATCATGATGATGATATGATGATGATGATGATATCATGATGATGATGATATCATGATGATGATATCATGATGATGATGATATCATGATGATGATATCATGATGAGATGATGATGATGATGATGATATCATGATTAGACGATGATGATGATATCATGATGATGAGATTATGATGATATGATGGTGATGATGATATCATGATGATGATATCATGATGATGATATCATGATGAGATGATCATGATGATGATATCATGATGAGATGATCATGATGATGATATCATGATGAGATGATGATGATATCATAATGAGACGATGATGATGATTTCATAATGAGACGATGATGATGATATCATAATGAGACGATGATGATGATATCATGATGATGATATCATGATGATGATATCATGATGAGATGATGATGATGATGATGATGATATCATGATGATGATATCATGATGATGATATCATGATGATGATATCATGATGAGATGATGATGATGATATCATGATGAGACGATGATGATATCATGATGATGATATCATGATGAGATGATGATGATGATATCATGATGAGACGATGATGATATCATGATGATGATATCATGATGATGATATCATGATGAGATGATGATGATGATGATGATGATGATATCATGATGAGATGATGATGATGATGATGATGATGATGATGATGATGATATCATGATGAGACGATGATGATGATATCATGATGAGATGATGATGATGATGATGATGATGATGATGATGATATCATGATGATGATATCATGATGATGATATCATGATGAGATGATTATGATGATGATATCATGATGAGATGATCATGATGATGATATCATGATGAGATGATGATGATAATGATATCATAATGAGACGATGATGATGATATCATGATGATGATATCATGATGATGATATCATGATGAAATGATGATGATGATGATGATGATATCATGATGATGATATCATGATGATGATATCATGATGAGATGATGATGATGATATCATGATGAGATGACGATGATGATATCATGATGATGATATCATGATGATGATATCATGATGAGATGATGATGATGATATCATGATGAGATGATGATATCATGATGAGATAATGATGATGATATCATGATGATGGTATCATGATGAGATGATGATGATGATGATAATGATGATGATGATGATGATATCATGATGATGATATCATGATGATGATATCATGATGATGATATCATGATGAGATGATGATGATGATATCATGATGAGATGATGATGATGATGATGATGATGATGATGATGTTGATATCATGATGTTGATATCATGATGAGATGATGATGATGATGATGATATCATGATGAGATGATGATGATGATGATGATGATGATGTTGATATCATGATGAGATGATGATGATGATGATGATATCATGATGATGATATCATGATGATGATATCATGATGAGATGATGATGATGATGATATCATGATGATGATATCATGATGAGATGATGATGATGATGATATCATGATGAGATGATGATGATGATGATGATATCATGATGATGATATCATGATGAGGTGATGATGATGATGATGATATCATGATGAGACGATGATGATGATATCATGATGAGATGATGATGATGATGATGATGATGATGATGATGATATCATGATGATGATATCATGATGATGATATCATGATGATGATATCATGATGATGATATCATGATGAGATGATTATGATGATGATATCATGATGAGATGATGATGATGATGATGATATCATGATGAGACGATGATGATGATATCATGATGAGATGATGATGATGATGATGATGATGATGATATCATGATGATGATATCATGATGATGATATCATGATGATGATATCATGATGATGATATCATGATGAGATGATGATGATGATATCATGATGAGATGATGATGATGATGATGATATCATGATGTTGATATCATGATGAGATGATGATGATGATATCATGATGATGATATCATGATGATGATATCATGATGAGACGATGATGATGATATCATGATGATGAGATTATGATTAGATGATGGTGATGATGATATCATGATGATGATATCATGATGATGATATCATGATGATGATATCATGATGATGATATCATGATGATGATATCATGATGAGATGATCATGATGATGATATCATGATGAGATGATCATGATGATGATATCATGATGATGATATCATGATGAGATGATGATGATGATGATATCATAATGAGACGATGATGATATCATGATGATGATATCATGATGATGATATCATGATGATGATATCATGATGAGATGATGATCATGATGATGATATCATGATGATGATATCATGATGATGATATCATGATGAGATGATGATGATGATATCATGATGAGACGATGATGATATCATGATGATGATATCATGATGATGATATCATGATGAGATGATGATGATGATGATATCATGATGAGATGATGATGATGATGATATCATGATGAGATGATGATGATGATGATATCATGATGATGATATCATGATGATGATATCATGATGAGATGATGATGATGATGATGATATCATGATGATGATATCATGATGAGATGATGATGATGATGATGATATCATGATGAGATGATGATGATGATGATATCATGATGAGATGATGATGATGATGATATCATGATGATGATATCATGATGATGATATCATGATGAGATGATGATGATGATGATGATATCATGATGATGATATCATGATGAGATGATGATGATGATGATGATATCATGATGAGATGATGATGATGATGATATCATGATACTGATATCATGATGATGATATCATGATGAGATGATGATGATGATATCCTGATGAGATGATGATATCATGATGAGATAATGATGATGATATCATGATGATGGTATCATGATGAGATGATGATGATGATGATGATAATGATGATGATGATGATATCATGATGAGATGATGATGATGATGATATCATGATGATGATATCATGATGATGATATCATGATGAGATGATGATGATGATGATATCATGATGATGATATCATGATGAGATGATGATGATGATGATGATGATATCATGATGAGATGATGATGATGATGATATCATGATGATGATATCATGATGAGATGATGATGATGATATCATGATGATGATATCATGATGATGATATCATGATGATGATATCATGATGAGATGATGATGATGATGATGATATCATGATGATGATGATATCATGATGATGATATCATGATGAGATGATGATGATGATGATATCATGATGAGAAGATGATGATGATATCATGATGATGAGATTATGATGAGATGATGGTGATTATGATATCATGATGATGATATCATGATGATGATATCATGATGATGATATCATGATGAGATGATGATGATGATGATGATGATATCATGATGAGACGATGATGATGATATCATGATGATGAGATTATGATGAGATGATGGTTATTATGATATCATGATGATGATATCATGATGAGATGATCATGATGATGATATCATGATGAGATGATCATGATGATGATATCATGATGAGATGATGATGATAATGATATCATAATGAGACGATGATGATGATATCATGATGATGATATCATGATGATGATATCATGATGAAATGATGATGATGATGATGATGATATCATGATGATGATATCATGATGATGATATCATGATGAGATGATGATGATGATATCATGATGAGATGACGATGATGATATCATGATGATGATATCATGATGATGATATCATGATGATGATATCATGATGAGATGATGATGATGATGATATCATGATGAGATGATGATATCATGATGAGATAATGATGATGATATCATGATGATGGTATCATGATGAGATGATGATGATGATGATAATGATGATGATGATGATGATATCATGATGATGATATCATGATGATGATATCATGATGATGATATCATGATGAGATGATGATGATGATATCATGATGAGATGATGATGATGATGATGATGATGATGATGATGTTGATATCATGATGTTGATATCATGATGAGATGATGATGATGATGATATCATGATGATGATATCATGATGAGATGATGATGATGATGATGATGTTGATATCATGATGAGATGATGATGATGATGATGATATCATGATGATGATATCATGATGATGATATCATGATGAGATGATGATGATGATGATATCATGATGATGATATCATGATGAGATGATGATGATGATGATATCATGATGAGATGATGATGATGATGATGATGATATCATGATGATGATATCATGATGAGGTGATGATGATGATGATGATATCATGATGAGACGATGATGATGATATCATGATGAGATGATGATGATGATGATGATGATGATGATATCATGATGATGATATCATGATGATGATATCATGATGAGATGATCATGATGATGATATCATGATGAGATGATCATGATGATGATATCATGATGAGATGATGATGATAATGATATCATAATGAGACGATGATGATGATATCATGATGATGATATCATGATGATGATATCATGATGAAATGATGATGATGATGATGATGATATCATGATGATGATATCATGATGATGATATCATGATGAGATGATGATGATGATATCATGATGAGATGACGATGATGATATCATGATGATGATATCATGATGATGATATCATGATGAGATGATGATGATGATATCATGATGAGATGATGATATCATGATGAGATAATGATGATGATATCATGATGATGGTATCATGATGAGATGATGATGATGATGATAATGATGATGATGATGATGATATCATGATGATGATATCATGATGATGATATCATGATGATGATATCATGATGAGATGATGATGATGATATCATGATGAGATGATGATGATGATGATGATGATGATGTTGATATCATGATGTTGATATCATGATGAGATGATGATGATGATGATGATATCATGATGAGATGATGATGATGATGATGATGATGATGTTGATATCATGATGAGATGATGATGATGATGATGATGATGATATCATGATGATGATATCATGATGATGATATCATGATGAGGTGATGATGATGATATCATGATGATGATATCATGATGAGATGATGATGATGATGATATCATGATGAGATGATGATGATGATGATGATATCATGATGATGATATCATGATGAGGTGATGATGATGATGATGATATCATGATGAGACGATGATGATGATATCATGATGAGATGATGATGATGATGATGATGATGATGATATCATGATGATGATATCATGATGATGATATCATGATGATGATATCATGATGATGATATCATGATGAGATGATTATGATGATGATATCATGATGAGATGATGATGATGATGATGATATCATGATGAGACGATGATGATGATATCATGATGAGATGATGATGATGATGATGATGATGATGATGATGATGATATCATGATGATGATATCATGATGATGTTATCATGATGATGATATCATGATGAGATGATGATGATGATATCATGATGAGATGATGATGATGATGATGATGATATCATGATGTTGATATCATGATGAGATGATGATGATGATATCATGATGATGATATCATGATGATGATATCATGATGAGATGATGATGATGAAATCATGATGAGATGATGATGATATCATGATGCTGATATCATGATTAGATGATGATGATGATGATATCATGATGAGATGATGATGATGATGATGATGATATCATGATGAGACGATGATGATGATATCATGATGATGATATCATGATGAGATGATGATGATGATGATGATGATGATATAATGATGAGACGATGATGATGATATCATGATGAGATGATGATGATGATGATGATGATATCATGATGTTGATATCATGATGAGATGATGATGATGATAATATCATGATGATGATATCATGATGATTATATCATGATGAGATGATGATGATATCATGATGTTGATATCATGATGAGATGATGATGATGATGATGATGATGATATCATGATGAGATGATGATGATGATGATATCATGATGAGATGATGATGATGATGATTATATCATGATGAGACGATGATGATGATATCATGATGATGAGATCATGATGAGATGATGGTGATGATGATATCATGATGAGATGATGATATCATGATGAGATGATCATGATGATGATATCATGATGAGATGATGATGATATCATGATGAGATGATGATGATGATGATATCATGATTAGACGATGATGATGATATCATGATGATGATATCATGATGATGATATCATGATGATGATATCATGATGAGATGATGATGATGATGATGATATCATGATGATGATATCATGATGATGATATCATGATGAGATGATGATGATGATATCATGATGAGACGATGATGATATCATGATGATTATATCATGATGATGATATCATGATGATATGATGATGATGATGATATCATGATGAGACGATGATGATGATATCATGATGATGATATCATGCTGAGATGATGATGATGATGATATCATGATGATGATATCATGATGAGATGATGATGATATCATGATGAGACGATGATGATGATGATATCATGATGATGATATCATGATTAGATGATTATGATGATGATATCATGAGGAGATGATGATGATGATGATATCATGATGAGACGATGATGATGATGATGATATCATGATGATGATATCATGATGAGATGATATCATGATGATGATATCATGATGAGATGATATCATGATGATATCATGATGATGATATCATGATGAGATGATATCATGATGATATCATGATGATGATATCATGATGATGATATCATGATGATGATATCATGATGAGATGATGATGATGATGATGATATCATGATGATGATGATATCATGATGAGATGATGATGATGATGATGATATCATGATGAGACGATGATGATGATATCATGCTGAGATGATGATGATGATGATATCATGATGATGATATCATGATGAGATGATGATGATGATATCATGATGAGACGATGATGATGATATCATGATGATGATATCATGATTAGATGATATGATGATGATGATGATATCATGATGAGACGATGATGATGATATCATGATGATGAGATTATGATTAGATGATGGTGATGATGATATCATGATGATGATATCATGATGATGATATCATGATGATGATATCATGATGATGATATCATGATGAGATGATATCATGATGATATCATGATGATGATATCATGATGATGATATCATGATGATGATATCATGATGATGATATCATGATGAGATGATGATGATGATGATATCATGATGAGATGATGATGATGATGATATCATGATGATGATGATATCATGATGATGATATCATGATGATGATGATATCATGATGATGATGATATCATGATGATGATATCATGATGATGATGATATCATGATGATGATATCATGATGAGATGATGATGATGATGATGATGATGATGATGATGATGATATCATGATGAGACGATGATGATGATATCATGATGATGAGATTATGATGAGATGATGGTGATGATGATATCATGATGATGATATCATGATGATGATATCATGATGAGATGATCATGATGATGATATCATGATGAGATGATCATGATGATGATATCATGATGAGATGATGATGATGATGATATCATAATGAGACGATGATGATATCATGATGATGATATCATGATGATGATATCATGATGATGATATCATGATGAGATGATGATCATGATGATGATATCATGATGATGATATCATGATGATGATATCATGATGATGATATCATGATGATGATATCATGATGATGATATCATGATGAGATGATGATGATGATATCATGATGAGACGATGATGATATCATGATGATGATATCATGATGATGATATCATGATGATGATATCATGATGAGATGATGATGATGATGATATCATGATGAGATGATGATGATGATGATATCATGATGAGATGATGATGATGATGATATCATGATGATGATATCATGATGATGATATCATGATGAGATGATGATGATGATGATGATATCATGATGATGATATCATGATGAGATGATGATGATGATGATGATATCATGATGAGATGATGATGATGATGATATCATGATACTGATATCATGATGATGATATCATGATGAGATGATGATGATGATATCCTGATGAGATGATGATATCATGATGAGATAATGATGATGATATCATGATGATGGTATCATGATGAGATGATGATGATGATGATAATGATGATGATGATGATATCATGATGAGATGATGATGATGATGATATCATGATGATGATATCATGATGATGATATCATGATGATGATATCATGATGAGATGATGATGATGATGATGATGATATCATGATGATGATATCATGATGAGATGATGATGATGATGATGATGATGATATCATGATGAGATGATGATGATGATGATATCATGATGATGATATCATGATGAGATGATGATGATGATGATGATATCATGATGATGATATCATGATGATGATATCATGATGATGATATCATGATGAGATGATGATGATGATGATGATATCATGATGATGATGATATCATGATGGTGATATCATGATGAGATGATGATGATGATGATGATGATATCATGATGAGAAGATGATGATGATATCATGATGATGAGATTATGATGAGATGATGGTGATTATGATATCATGATGATGATATCATGATGATGATATCATGATGATGATATCATGATGAGATGATGATGATGATGATGATGATATCATGATGAGACGATGATGATGATATCATGATGATGAGATTATGATGAGATGATGGTTATTATGATATCATGATGATGATATCATGATGATGATATCATGATGAGATGATCATGATGATGATATCATGATGAGATGATCATGATGATGATATCATGATGAGATGATGATGATGATGATATCATAATGAGACGATGATGATGATATCATGATGATGATATCATGATGATGATATCATGATGAAATGATGATGATGATGATGATATCATGATGATGATATCATGATGATGATATCATGATGAGATGATGATGATGATATCATGATGAGACGATGATGATATCATGATGATGATATTATGATGAGATGATGATGATGATATCATGATGATGATATCATGATGATGATATCATGATGAGATGATGATGATGATATCATGATGAGATGATGATATCATGATGAGATAATGATGATGATATCATGATGATGGTATCATGATGAGATGATGATGATGATGATAATGATGATGATGATGATATCATGATGATGATATCATGATGATGATATCATGATGAGATGATGATGATGATATCATGATGAGATGATGATGATGATGATGATATCATGATGATGATATCATGATGAGATGATTATGATGATGATATCATGATGAGATGATGATGATGATGATGATGATATCATGATGAGACGATGATGATGATATCATGATGATGATATCATGATGAGATGATGATGATGATGATGAGACGATGATGATGATATCATGATGAGATGATGATGATATCATGATGAGATGATGATGATGATGATGATAATATCATGATGTTGATATCATGATGAGATGATGATGATATCATGATGAGATGATGATGATATCATGATGAGATGATGATGATGATGATGATGATAATATCATGATGTTGATATCATGATGAGATGATGATGATAATATCATGATGATGATGTCATGATGATGATATCATGATGAGATGATGATGATTTCATGATGTTGATATCATGATGAGATGATGATGATGATGATGATGATGATGATGATGATGATGATGATGATGATGATGATATCATGATGAGGTGATGATGATGATGATGATATCATGATGAGATGATGATGATGATGATATCATGATGAGATTATGATGATGATGATATCATGATGATGATATCATGATGATGATATCATGATGATGATATCATGATGATGATGATATCATGATGATGATGATATCATGATGATGATGATATCATGATGATGATATCATGATGAGATGATGATGATGATGATGATATCATGATGAGACGATGATGATGATATCATGATGATGAGATCATGATGAGATGATGATGATGATGATATCTTGATGATGATATCATGATGATGATATCATGATGAGATGATCATGATGATGATATCATGATGAGATGAT
Source organism: Pelodytes ibericus (assembly GCA_036172795.1). Taxonomy (NCBI): domain Eukaryota; kingdom Metazoa; phylum Chordata; class Amphibia; order Anura; family Pelodytidae; genus Pelodytes; species Pelodytes ibericus. The sequence goes on from JAYKOZ010000087.1 coordinate 88,740, forward strand.
GATGATGATGATATCATGATGAGACGATGATGATGATATCATGATGATGGTATCATGATGAGATGATGATGATGATGATGATGATATCATGATGATGATATCATGATGAGATGATGATGATGATAATATCATGATGAGACGATGATGATGATATCATGATGATGATATCATGCTGAGATGATGATGATGATGATGATGATATCATGATGATGATATCATGATGAGATGATGATGATATCATGATGAGACGATGATGATGATATGATGATGATGTGATGATATCATGATGAGATGATGATGATGATGATATCATGATGAGACGATGATGATGATGATATCATGATGATGATATCATGATGAGATGATGATGATGATATCATGATGATGATATCATGATGATGATATCATGATGGTGATATCATGATGAGATGATCATGATGATGATATCATGATGAGATGATGATGATGATGATATCATAATGAGACGATGATGATGATATCATGATGATGAGATTATGATGAGATGATGGTTATTATGATATCATGATGATGATATCATGATGATGATATCATGATGAGATGATCATGATGATGATATCATGATGAGATGATCATGATGATGATATCATGATGAGATGATGATGATGATGATATCATAATGAGACGATGATGATGATATCATGATGATGATATCATGATGATGATATCATGATGAAATGATGATGATGATGATGATGATATCATGATGATGATATCATGATGATGATATCATGATGAGATGATGATGATGATATCATGATGATGAGATGATGATGATGATGATGATAATGATGATGATGATGATGATATCATGATGATGATATCATGATGATGATATCATGATGATGATATCATGATGAGATGATGATGATGATATCATGATGAGATGATGATGATGATGATGATGATATCATGATGTTGATATCATGATGAGATGATGATGATGATATCATGATGATGATATCATGATGATGATATCATGATGAAATGATGATGATGATGATGATGATGATGATGATATCATGATGATGATATCATGATGATGATATCATGATGAGATGATGATGATGATATCATGATGAGACGATGATGATATCATGATGATGATATCATGATGAGATGATGATGATGATATCATGATGAGACGATGATGATATCATGATGATGATATCATGATGAGATGATGATGATGATATCATGATGATGATATCATGATGATGAT
>JAYKOZ010000087.1:95000-112500 GCA_036172795.1 Pelodytes ibericus
TGATGAGATGATGATGATGATGATGATGATATCATGATGTTGATATCATGATGAGATGATGATGATGATGATATCATGATGATGATGATATCATGATGAGATGATGATGATGATGATGATGATGATGTTGATATCATGATGAGATGATGATGATGATGATGATATCATGATGATGATATCATGATGATGATATCATGATGAGATGATGATGATGATAGTAACATAGTAACATAGTAACATAGTAATTTAGGTTGAAAAAAGACACAAGTCCATCAAGTTCAACCCTTCTACCTATCATTACAGCTTTTGATCCAAAAGAAGGCAAAAAACCCCTAAGGAAGCTATTTCGAATTTTGCCTCCTGGGGGAAAAAATTCCTTCTTGACTCCAAGAGGCAATCAGATTTCTCCTTGGATCAATAAGCTCTTTTATTAATGCTTATTCTATTATTAATAGCCCTGTATGTTCTGCTTTGCTAAAAAAACATCCAAACCATTTTTAAATGCATCTATTGTGGTTGCTAGCACTACCTCTCTTGGCAGTGAGTTCCATAACTTTATTGTCCTAACCGTAAAGAATCCCTTCCTTTGCTGTCTATGAAATCTTTGCTCTTCCAGTCTGAGGGGGTGACCTCTTGTTCTTTGTACCTTTCTGTTAATGAACAGGTCACTGGAGAGCTCTTTATATTGGCCCTGCAAATATTTATATAATGTTATCATATCCCCTCTGAGACGCCTTTTTTCTAACGTATATAAATTCAATTTTTTAAGTCTCTCTTCATAACTAAGATCCTCCAAACCCCTTATTAATTTTGTAGCTCTCCTTTGCACTTTTTCTAGTTCCTTAATATCCTTTTTAAGGACTGGTGCCCAGAACTGTACTGCATATTCAAGGTGAGGTCTTACCATTGATTTGTAAAGAGGCAAGATGATATCCTCCTCCCGTGAATCTATACCTCGTTTTATACATGCCAATATCTTATTGGCCCTTGCAGCTGCTGACTGGCATTGGGCACTGTTGCCAAGTTTGTTGTCTATAATTATTCCTAAATCCTTTTCATTAGTAGTTTTTCCCAGGGAAAAACCATTTAACGTATATGTTGCTTTGTTATTATTTTTCCCATAATGCATAACTTTACATTTGTCTATATTGAACCTCATTTGCCACTTTACTGCCCAGTCCCCCACTCTGTCCAAATCTTCCTGTAAAGAAAAAACATCAAGATTAGTCTTTATTGCCTTACCTAATTTAGTGTCGTCCGCAAACACGGAGACATGGCTCTCAGCACAATGTGGCAGATCATTAATAAACAAATTAAAAAGAAGAGGGCCCAAAACAGACCCCTGAGGTACTCCGCTTAATACCCTTGTCCAATTTGAGAATTTTCCATTTACAACAACCCTTTGTGTTCTATCTGTTAGCCAATTTTCAATCCACATACACACATTTGCCCCCAAACCTATTTCTCTCAATGATGATATCATGATGATGATATCATGATGAGATGATGATGATGATGATATCATGATGAGATGATGATGATGATGATATCATGATGATGAGATTATGATGAGATGATGGTTATTATGATATCATGATGATGATATCATGATGATGATATCATGATGAGATGATCATGATGATGATATCATGATGAGATGATCATGATGATGATATCATGATGAGATGATGATGATGATGATATCATAATGAGACGATGATGATGATATCATGATGATGATATCATGATGATGATATCATGATGAAATGATGATGATGATGATGATGATATCATGATGATGATATCATGATGATGATATCATGATGAGATGATGATGATGATATCATGATGAGACGATGATGATATCATGATGATGATATCATGATGAGATGATGATGATGATATCATGATGATGATATCATGATGATGATATCATGATGAAATGATGATGATGATGATGATGATGATGATATCATGATGATGATATCATGATGATGATATCATGATGAGATGATGATGATGATATCATGATGAGACGATGATGATATCATGATGATGATATCATGATGAGATGATGATGATGATATCATGATGAGACGATGATGATATCATGATGATGATATCATGATGAGATGATGATGATGATATCATGATGATGATATCATGATGATGATATCATGATGAGATGATGATGATGATATCATGATGAGATGATGATGATGATATCATGATGATGGTATCATGATGAGATGATGATGATGATGATGATAATGATGATGATGATGATGATATCATGATGATGATATCATGATGATGATATCATGATGATGATATCATGATGAGATGATGATGATGATATCATGATGAGATGATGATGATGATGATGATGATATCATGATGTTGATATCATGATGAGATGATGATGATGATATCATGATGATGATATCATGATGATGATATCATGATGAAATGATGATGATGATGATGATGATGATGATATCATGATGATGATATCATGATGATGATATCATGATGAGATGATGATGATGATATCATGATGAGACGATGATGATATCATGATGATGATATCATGATGAGATGATGATGATGATATCATGATGAGACGATGATGATATCATGATGATGATATCATGATGAGATGATGATGATGATATCATGATGATGATATCATGATGATGATATCATGATGAGATGATGATGATGATATCATGATGAGATGATGATGATGATATCATGATGATGGTATCATGATGAGATGATGATGATGATGATGATAATGATGATGATGATGATGATATCATGATGATGATATCATGATGATGATATCATGATGATGATATCATGATGAGATGATGATGATGATATCATGATGAGATGATGATGATGATGATGATGATATCATGATGTTGATATCATGATGAGATGATGATGATGATGATATCATGATGATGATGATATCATGATGAGATGATGATGATGATGATGATGATGATGTTGATATCATGATGAGATGATGATGATGATGATGATATCATGATGATGATATCATGATGATGATATCATGATGAGATGATGATGATGATAGTAACATAGTAACATAGTAACATAGTAATTTAGGTTGAAAAAAGACACAAGTCCATCAAGTTCAACCCTTCTACCTATCATTACAGCTTTTGATCCAAAAGAAGGCAAAAAACCCCTAAGGAAGCTATTTCGAATTTTGCCTCCTGGGGGAAAAAATTCCTTCTTGACTCCAAGAGGCAATCAGATTTCTCCTTGGATCAATAAGCTCTTTTATTAATGCTTATTCTATTATTAATAGCCCTGTATGTTCTGCTTTGCTAAAAAAACATCCAAACCATTTTTAAATGCATCTATTGTGGTTGCTAGCACTACCTCTCTTGGCAGTGAGTTCCATAACTTTATTGTCCTAACCGTAAAGAATCCCTTCCTTTGCTGTCTATGAAATCTTTGCTCTTCCAGTCTGAGGGGGTGACCTCTTGTTCTTTGTACCTTTCTGTTAATGAACAGGTCACTGGAGAGCTCTTTATATTGGCCCTGCAAATATTTATATAATGTTATCATATCCCCTCTGAGACGCCTTTTTTCTAACGTATATAAATTCAATTTTTTAAGTCTCTCTTCATAACTAAGATCCTCCAAACCCCTTATTAATTTTGTAGCTCTCCTTTGCACTTTTTCTAGTTCCTTAATATCCTTTTTAAGGACTGGTGCCCAGAACTGTACTGCATATTCAAGGTGAGGTCTTACCATTGATTTGTAAAGAGGCAAGATGATATCCTCCTCCCGTGAATCTATACCTCGTTTTATACATGCCAATATCTTATTGGCCCTTGCAGCTGCTGACTGGCATTGGGCACTGTTGCCAAGTTTGTTGTCTATAATTATTCCTAAATCCTTTTCATTAGTAGTTTTTCCCAGGGAAAAACCATTTAACGTATATGTTGCTTTGTTATTATTTTTCCCATAATGCATAACTTTACATTTGTCTATATTGAACCTCATTTGCCACTTTACTGCCCAGTCCCCCACTCTGTCCAAATCTTCCTGTAAAGAAAAAACATCAAGATTAGTCTTTATTGCCTTACCTAATTTAGTGTCGTCCGCAAACACGGAGACATGGCTCTCAGCACAATGTGGCAGATCATTAATAAACAAATTAAAAAGAAGAGGGCCCAAAACAGACCCCTGAGGTACTCCGCTTAATACCCTTGTCCAATTTGAGAATTTTCCATTTACAACAACCCTTTGTGTTCTATCTGTTAGCCAATTTTCAATCCACATACACACATTTGCCCCCAAACCTATTTCTCTCAATGATGATATCATGATGATGATATCATGATGAGATGATGATGATGATGATATCATGATGAGATGATGATGATGATGATATCATGATGATGATATCATGATGAGATGATGATGATGAAATCATGATGAGATGATGATGATGATGATGATGATGATGTTGATATCATGATGAGATGATGATGATGATGATGATATCATGATGATGATATCATGATGATGATATCATGATGAGATGATGATGATGATATCATGATGATGATATCATGATGAGATGATGATGATGATGATATCATGATGAGATGATGATGATGATGATATCATGATGTTGATATCATGATGAGATGATGATGATGAAATCATGATGAGATGATGATGATGATGATGATATCATGATGATGATATCATGATGAGATGATTATGATGATGATATCATGATGAGATGATGATGATGATGATGATGATGATATCATGATGAGACGATGATGATGATATCATGATGATGATATCATGATGAGATGATGATGATGATGATGATATCATGATGAGATGATGATGATATCATGATGAGATGATGATGATGATGATGATAATATCATGATGTTGATATCATGATGAGATGATGATGATAATATCATGATGATGATGTCATGATGATGATATCATGATGAGATGATGATGATATCATGATGTTGATATCATGATGAGATGATGATGATGATGATGATGATGATGATGATGATGATGATGATGATGATATCATGCTGAGATGATGATGATGATGATGATGATGATATCATGATGATGATATCATGATGAGATGATGATGATATCATGATGAGACGATGATGATGATATGATGATGATGTGATGATATCATGATGAGATGATGATGATGATGATATCATGATGAGACGATGATGATGATGATATCATGATGATGATATCATGATGAGATGATGATGATGATATCATGATGATGATATCATGATGATGATATCATGATGGTGATATCATGATGAGATGATCATGATGATGATATCATGATGAGATGATGATGATGATGATATCATAATGAGACGATGATGATGATATCATGATGATGAGATTATGATGAGATGATGGTTATTATGATATCATGATGATGATATCATGATGATGATATCATGATGAGATGATCATGATGATGATATCATGATGAGATGATCATGATGATGATATCATGATGAGATGATGATGATGATGATATCATAATGAGACGATGATGATGATATCATGATGATGATATCATGATGATGATATCATGATGAAATGATGATGATGATGATGATGATATCATGATGATGATATCATGATGATGATATCATGATGAGATGATGATGATGATATCATGATGAGACGATGATGATATCATGATGATGATATCATGATGAGATGATGATGATGATATCATGATGATGATATCATGATGATGATATCATGATGAAATGATGATGATGATGATGATGATGATGATATCATGATGATGATATCATGATGATGATATCATGATGAGATGATGATGATGATATCATGATGAGACGATGATGATATCATGATGATGATATCATGATGAGATGATGATGATGATATCATGATGAGACGATGATGATATCATGATGATGATATCATGATGAGATGATGATGATGATATCATGATGATGATATCATGATGATGATATCATGATGAGATGATGATGATGATATCATGATGAGATGATGATGATGATATCATGATGATGGTATCATGATGAGATGATGATGATGATGATGATAATGATGATGATGATGATGATATCATGATGATGATATCATGATGATGATATCATGATGATGATATCATGATGAGATGATGATGATGATATCATGATGAGATGATGATGATGATGATGATGATATCATGATGTTGATATCATGATGAGATGATGATGATGATATCATGATGATGATATCATGATGATGATATCATGATGAAATGATGATGATGATGATGATGATGATGATGATATCATGATGATGATATCATGATGATGATATCATGATGAGATGATGATGATGATATCATGATGAGACGATGATGATATCATGATGATGATATCATGATGAGATGATGATGATGATATCATGATGAGACGATGATGATATCATGATGATGATATCATGATGAGATGATGATGATGATATCATGATGATGATATCATGATGATGATATCATGATGAGATGATGATGATGATATCATGATGAGATGATGATGATGATATCATGATGATGGTATCATGATGAGATGATGATGATGATGATGATAATGATGATGATGATGATGATATCATGATGATGATATCATGATGATGATATCATGATGATGATATCATGATGAGATGATGATGATGATATCATGATGAGATGATGATGATGATGATGATGATATCATGATGTTGATATCATGATGAGATGATGATGATGATGATATCATGATGATGATGATATCATGATGAGATGATGATGATGATGATGATGTTGATATCATGATGAGATGATGATGATGATGATGATATCATGATGATGATATCATGATGATGATATCATGATGAGATGATGATGATGATAGTAACATAGTAACATAGTAACATAGTAATTTAGGTTGAAAAAAGACACAAGTCCATCAAGTTCAACCCTTCTACCTATCATTACAGCTTTTGATCCAAAAGAAGGCAAAAAACCCCTAAGGAAGCTATTTCGAATTTTGCCTCCTGGGGGAAAAAATTCCTTCTTGACTCCAAGAGGCAATCAGATTTCTCCTTGGATCAATAAGCTCTTTTATTAATGCTTATTCTATTATTAATAGCCCTGTATGTTCTGCTTTGCTAAAAAAACATCCAAACCATTTTTAAATGCATCTATTGTGGTTGCTAGCACTACCTCTCTTGGCAGTGAGTTCCATAACTTTATTGTCCTAACCGTAAAGAATCCCTTCCTTTGCTGTCTATGAAATCTTTGCTCTTCCAGTCTGAGGGGGTGACCTCTTGTTCTTTGTACCTTTCTGTTAATGAACAGGTCACTGGAGAGCTCTTTATATTGGCCCTGCAAATATTTATATAATGTTATCATATCCCCTCTGAGACGCCTTTTTTCTAACGTATATAAATTCAATTTTTTAAGTCTCTCTTCATAACTAAGATCCTCCAAACCCCTTATTAATTTTGTAGCTCTCCTTTGCACTTTTTCTAGTTCCTTAATATCCTTTTTAAGGACTGGTGCCCAGAACTGTACTGCATATTCAAGGTGAGGTCTTACCATTGATTTGTAAAGAGGCAAGATGATATCCTCCTCCCGTGAATCTATACCTCGTTTTATACATGCCAATATCTTATTGGCCCTTGCAGCTGCTGACTGGCATTGGGCACTGTTGCCAAGTTTGTTGTCTATAATTATTCCTAAATCCTTTTCATTAGTAGTTTTTCCCAGGGAAAAACCATTTAACGTATATGTTGCTTTGTTATTATTTTTCCCATAATGCATAACTTTACATTTGTCTATATTGAACCTCATTTGCCACTTTACTGCCCAGTCCCCCACTCTGTCCAAATCTTCCTGTAAAGAAAAAACATCAAGATTAGTCTTTATTGCCTTACCTAATTTAGTGTCGTCCGCAAACACGGAGACATGGCTCTCAGCACAATGTGGCAGATCATTAATAAACAAATTAAAAAGAAGAGGGCCCAAAACAGACCCCTGAGGTACTCCGCTTAATACCCTTGTCCAATTTGAGAATTTTCCATTTACAACAACCCTTTGTGTTCTATCTGTTAGCCAATTTTCAATCCACATACACACATTTGCCCCCAAACCTATTTCTCTCAATGATGATATCATGATGATGATATCATGATGAGATGATGATGATGATGATATCATGATGAGATGATGATGATGATGATATCATGATGATGAGATTATGATGAGATGATGGTTATTATGATATCATGATGATGATATCATGATGATGATATCATGATGAGATGATCATGATGATGATATCATGATGAGATGATCATGATGATGATATCATGATGAGATGATGATGATGATGATATCATAATGAGACGATGATGATGATATCATGATGATGATATCATGATGATGATATCATGATGAAATGATGATGATGATGATGATGATATCATGATGATGATATCATGATGATGATATCATGATGAGATGATGATGATGATATCATGATGAGACGATGATGATATCATGATGATGATATCATGATGAGATGATGATGATGATATCATGATGATGATATCATGATGATGATATCATGATGAAATGATGATGATGATGATGATGATGATGATATCATGATGATGATATCATGATGATGATATCATGATGAGATGATGATGATGATATCATGATGAGACGATGATGATATCATGATGATGATATCATGATGAGATGATGATGATGATATCATGATGAGACGATGATGATATCATGATGATGATATCATGATGAGATGATGATGATGATATCATGATGATGATATCATGATGATGATATCATGATGAGATGATGATGATGATATCATGATGAGATGATGATGATGATATCATGATGATGGTATCATGATGAGATGATGATGATGATGATGATAATGATGATGATGATGATGATATCATGATGATGATATCATGATGATGATATCATGATGATGATATCATGATGAGATGATGATGATGATATCATGATGAGATGATGATGATGATGATGATGATATCATGATGTTGATATCATGATGAGATGATGATGATGATATCATGATGATGATATCATGATGATGATATCATGATGAAATGATGATGATGATGATGATGATGATGATATCATGATGATGATATCATGATGATGATATCATGATGAGATGATGATGATGATATCATGATGAGACGATGATGATATCATGATGATGATATCATGATGAGATGATGATGATGATATCATGATGAGACGATGATGATATCATGATGATGATATCATGATGAGATGATGATGATGATATCATGATGATGATATCATGATGATGATATCATGATGAGATGATGATGATGATATCATGATGAGATGATGATGATGATATCATGATGATGGTATCATGATGAGATGATGATGATGATGATGATAATGATGATGATGATGATGATATCATGATGATGATATCATGATGATGATATCATGATGATGATATCATGATGAGATGATGATGATGATATCATGATGAGATGATGATGATGATGATGATGATATCATGATGTTGATATCATGATGAGATGATGATGATGATGATATCATGATGATGATGATATCATGATGAGATGATGATGATGATGATGATGATGATGTTGATATCATGATGAGATGATGATGATGATGATGATATCATGATGATGATATCATGATGATGATATCATGATGAGATGATGATGATGATAGTAACATAGTAACATAGTAACATAGTAATTTAGGTTGAAAAAAGACACAAGTCCATCAAGTTCAACCCTTCTACCTATCATTACAGCTTTTGATCCAAAAGAAGGCAAAAAACCCCTAAGGAAGCTATTTCGAATTTTGCCTCCTGGGGGAAAAAATTCCTTCTTGACTCCAAGAGGCAATCAGATTTCTCCTTGGATCAATAAGCTCTTTTATTAATGCTTATTCTATTATTAATAGCCCTGTATGTTCTGCTTTGCTAAAAAAACATCCAAACCATTTTTAAATGCATCTATTGTGGTTGCTAGCACTACCTCTCTTGGCAGTGAGTTCCATAACTTTATTGTCCTAACCGTAAAGAATCCCTTCCTTTGCTGTCTATGAAATCTTTGCTCTTCCAGTCTGAGGGGGTGACCTCTTGTTCTTTGTACCTTTCTGTTAATGAACAGGTCACTGGAGAGCTCTTTATATTGGCCCTGCAAATATTTATATAATGTTATCATATCCCCTCTGAGACGCCTTTTTTCTAACGTATATAAATTCAATTTTTTAAGTCTCTCTTCATAACTAAGATCCTCCAAACCCCTTATTAATTTTGTAGCTCTCCTTTGCACTTTTTCTAGTTCCTTAATATCCTTTTTAAAGACTGGTGCCCAGAACTGTACTGCATATTCAAGGTGAGGTCTTACCATTGATTTGTAAAGAGGCAAGATGATATCCTCCTCCCGTGAATCTATACCTCGTTTTATACATGCCAATATCTTATTGGCCCTTGCAGCTGCTGACTGGCATTGGGCACTGTTGCCAAGTTTGTTGTCTATAATTATTCCTAAATCCTTTTCATTAGTAGTTTTTCCCAGGGAAAAACCATTTAACGTATATGTTGCTTTGTTATTATTTTTCCCATAATGCATAACTTTACATTTGTCTATATTGAACCTCATTTGCCACTTTACTGCCCAGTCCCCCACTCTGTCCAAATCTTCCTGTAAAGAAAAAACATCAAGATTAGTCTTTATTGCCTTACCTAATTTAGTGTCGTCCGCAAACACGGAGACATGGCTCTCAGCACAATGTGGCAGATCATTAATAAACAAATTAAAAAGAAGAGGGCCCAAAACAGACCCCTGAGGTACTCCGCTTAATACCCTTGTCCAATTTGAGAATTTTCCATTTACAACAACCCTTTGTGTTCTATCTGTTAGCCAATTTTCAATCCACATACACACATTTGCCCCCAAACCTATTTCTCTCAATGATGATATCATGATGATGATATCATGATGAGATGATGATGATGATGATATCATGATGAGATGATGATGATGATGATATCATGATGATGATATCATGATGAGATGATGATGATGAAATCATGATGAGATGATGATGATGATGATGATGATGATGTTGATATCATGATGAGATGATGATGATGATGATGATATCATGATGATGATATCATGATGATGATATCATGATGAGATGATGATGATGATATCATGATGATGATATCATGATGAGATGATGATGATGATGATATCATGATGAGATGATGATGATGATGATATCATGATGTTGATATCATGATGAGATGATGATGATGAAATCATGATGAGATGATGATGATGATGATGATATCATGATGATGATATCATGATGAGATGATTATGATGATGATATCATGATGAGATGATGATGATGATGATGATGATGATATCATGATGAGACGATGATGATGATATCATGATGATGATATCATGATGAGATGATGATGATGATGATGATATCATGATGAGATGATGATGATATCATGATGAGATGATGATGATGATGATGATAATATCATGATGTTGATATCATGATGAGATGATGATGATAATATCATGATGATGATGTCATGATGATGATATCATGATGAGATGATGATGATATCATGATGTTGATATCATGATGAGATGATGATGATGATGATGATGATGATGATGATGATGATGATGATGATGATGATATCATGATGAGGTGATGATGATGATGATGATGATATCATGATGAGATGATGATGATGTTATCATGATGAGATGATGATGATATCATGATGATGATATCATGATGATGATATCATGATGATGATATCATGATGATGATGATATCATGATGATGATGATATCATGATGATGATGATATCATGATGATGATGATATCATGATGATGATATCATGATGAGATGATGATGATGATGATATCATGATGAGACGATGATGATGATATCATGATGATGAGATCATGATGAGATGATGGTGATGATGATATCATGATGATGATATCATGATGATGATATCATGATGAGATGATCATGATGATGATATCATGATGAGATGATGATGATGATATCATGATGAGACGATGATGATGATATCATGATGATGGTATCATGATGAGATGATGATGATGATGATGATGATGATGATATCATGATGATGATATCATGATGAGATGATGATGATATCATGATGAGACGATGATGATGATATGATGATGATGTGATGATATCATGATGAGATGATTATGATGATGATATCATGATGAGATGATGATGATGATGATATCATGATGAGACGATGATGATGATGATATAATGATGATGATATCATGATGAGATGATGATGATGATATCATGATGATGATATCATGATGATGATATCATGATGATGATATCATGATGATGATATCATGATGGTGATATCATGATGAGATGATCATGATGATGATATCATGATGAGATGATGATGATGATGATATCATAATGAGACGATGATGATGATATCATGATGATGATATCATGATGAGATGATGATGATGATGATGATGATGATATCATGATGAGATGATAATGATGATGATATCATGATGAGATGATGATGATGATGATATCATAATGAGACGATGATGATGATATCATGATGATGATATCATGATGAGATGATGATGATGATGATGATGATGATGATGATGATGATATCATGATGATGGTATCAAGATGAGATGATGATGATGATATCATGATGAGATGATGATGATGATGATATCATGATGATGATATGATGATGATGATGATATCATGATGAGATGATGATGATGATGATGATATCATGATGTTGATATCATGATGAGATGATGATGATGATATCATGATGAGATGATGATGATGATAATGATATCATGATGAGATGATGATGATGATATCATGATGATGATATCATGATGAGATGATGATGATGAAATCATGATGAGATGATGATGATGATGATATCATGATGATGATATCATGATGATGATATCATGATGAGATGATTATGATGATGATATCATGATGAGATGATGATGATGATGATGATATCATGATGAGACGATGATGATGATATCATGATGATGATATCATGATGAGATGATGATGATGATGATGATGATGATATCATGATGATGATATCATGATGATGATATCATGATGATGATATCATGATGATGATATCATGATGAGATGATGATGATGATGATGATGATATAATGATGAGACGATGATGATGATATCATGATGATGATATCATGATGAGATGATGATGATGATGATGATATCATGATGATGATATCATGATGATGATATCATGATGATGATATCATGATGATGATATCATGATGAGATGATGATGATGATATCATGATGAGATGATGATGATGATGATGATGATGATGATGATGATGATGATATCATGATGTTGATATCATGATGATATGATGATGATGATGATATCATGATGAGACGATGATGTCATGATATCATGATGATGATATCATGATGAGATGATGATGATATCATGATGAGATGATGATGATGATGATGATGATGATAACATGATGTTGATATCATGATGAGATGATGATGATGATATCATGATGAGACGATGATGATATCATGATGATGATATCATGATGATGATATCATGATGAGATGATGATGATGATGATATCATGATGAGATGATGATGATGATGATATCATGATGATGATATCATGATGATGATATCATGATGATGATGATATCATGATGAGATGATGATGATGATGATGATATCATGATGAGACGATGATGATATCATGATGATGAGATCATGATGAGAATGATGGTGATAATGATATCATGATGATGATATCATGATAATGATATCATGATGAGATGATCATGATGATGATATCATGATGAGATGATCATGATGATGATATCATGATGAGATGATGATGATGATGATATCATGATGATATCATGATGAGATGATGATGATGATGATATCATGATGAGATGATGATATCATGATGAGACGATGATGATGATATCATGATGATGATATCATGATGAGACGATGATGATATCATGATGATGATGATGATGATGATGATGATGATAACATGATGTTGATATCATGATGAGATGATGATGATGATATCATGATGAGACGATGATGATATCATGATGATGATATCATGATGATGATATCATGATGAGATGATGATGATGATGATATCATGATGAGATGATGATGATGATGATATCATGATGATGATATCATGATGATGATATCATGATGATGATGATATCATGATGAGATGATGATGATGATGATGATATCATGATGAGACGATGATGATATCATGATGATGAGATCATGATGAGAATGATGGTGATAATGATATCATGATGATGATATCATGATAATGATATCATGATGAGATGATCATGATGATGATATCATGATGAGATGATCATGATGATGATATCATGATGAGATGATGATGATGATGATATCATGATGATATCATGATGATGATATCATGATGATGATATCATGATGATGATATCATGATGAGATGATGATGATGATGATATCATGATGAGATGATGATATCATGATGAGACGATGATGATGATATCATGATGATGATATCATGATGAGACGATGATGATATCATGATGATGATATCATGATGAGATGATGATGATGATGATATCATGATGATGATATCATGATGATGATATCATGATGATGATATCATGATGATGATATCATGATGATGATATCATGATGAGATGATGATGATGATGATATCATGATGAGATGATGATATCATGATGAGATAATGATGATGATATCATGATGATGGTATCATGATGATATCATGATGATGGTATCATGATGAGATGATGATGATGATGATGATGATGATATCATGATGATGGTATCATGATGATATCATGATGATGATATCATGATGATGATATCATGATGAGATGATGATGATGATATCATGATGAGATGATGATGATGATGATGATGATGATATCATGATGTTGATATCATGATGAGATGATGATGATGATGATGATGATATCATGATGATGGTATCATGATGATATCATGATGATGATATCATGATGATGATATCATGATGATGATATCATGATGATGATATCATGATGAGATGATGATATCATGATGATGATGATGATATCATGATGAGACGATGATGATGATATCATGATGATGAGATCATGATGAGATGATGGTGATAATGATATCATGATGATGATATCATGATAATGATATCATGATGAGATGATCATGATGATGATATCATGATGAGATGATCATGATGATGATATCATGATGAGATGATGATGATGATGATATCATGATGATGATATCATGATGATGATATCATGATGATGATATCATGATGAGATGATGATGATGATGATGATATCATGATGATGATATCATGATGATGATATCATGATGAGATGATGATGATGATATCATGATGAGACGATGATGATATCATGATGATGATATCATGATGAGATGATGATATCATGATGAGATAATGATGATGATATCATGATGATGGTATCATGATGATATCATGATGATGGTATCATGATGAGATGATGATGATGATGATGATGATGATATCATGATGATGATATCATGATGATGATATCATGATGATGATATCATGATGAGATGATGATGATGATGATGATGATGATGATGATGATGATGATATCATGATGTTGATATCATGATGAGATGATGATGATGATATCATGATGATGATATCATGATGATGATATCATGATGAGATGATGATGATGATGATATCATGATGATGATATCATGATGAGATGATGATGATGATGATATCATGATGAGATGATGATGATGATGATGATATCATGATGATGATATCATGATGAGATGATTATGATGAAATCATGATGAGATGATGATGATGATGATGATGATATCATGATGATGATATCATGATGATGATATCATGATGATGATATCATGATGAGATGATTATGATGATGATATCATGATGAGATGATGATGATGATGATGATGATGATATCATGATGAGACGATGATGATGATATCATGATGATGATATCATGATGAGATGATGATGATGATGATGATGATGATATCATGATGAGACGATGATGATGATATCATGATGATGATATCATGATGAGATGATGATGATGATGATATCATGATGTTGATATCATGATGAGATGATGATGATAATATCATGATGATGATATCATGATGATAATATCATGATGATGATATCATGATGATGATATCATGATGAGATGATGATGATATCATGATGTTTATATCATGATGAGATGATGATGATGATATCATGATGAGAAGATGATGATGATATCATGATGAGATGATGATGATGATATCATGATGATGATATCATGATGATGATATCATGATGATGATATCATGATGATGATGATATCATGATGATGATATCATGATGAGATGATGATGATGATGATGATGATATCATGATGAGACGAAGATGATGATATCATGATGAAGATCATGATGAGATGATGGTGATGATGATATCATGATGATGATATCACGATGATGATGATGATATCATGATGAGACGAAGATGATGATATCATGATGAAGATCATGATGAGATGATGGTGATGATGATATCATGATGATGATATCACGATGATAATATCATGATGAGATGATCATGATGATGATATCATGATGAGATGATGATGATGATATCATGATGAGACGATGATGATGATATCATGATGATGGTATCATGATGAGATGATGATGATGATGATGATGATGATGATGATGATGATGATATCATGATGAGATGATGATGATGATATCATGATGATGATATCATGATGATGATATCATGAGGAAATGATCATGATGATGATATCATGATGAGATGATGATCATGATGATATCATGATGAGACGATGATGATGATATCATGATGATAGTATCAAGATGAGATGATGATGATGATGATGATGATGATGATGATGATATCATGATGAGATGATGATGATGATGATGATGATATCATGATGAGATGATGATGATATCATAATGATGATATCATGATGAGATGATGATGATGATGATATCATGATGAGACGATGATGATGATATCATGATGATGATATCATGATGAGATGATGATGATGAT
>JAYKOZ010000087.1:117500-125000 GCA_036172795.1 Pelodytes ibericus
CATGATGAGATGATGATGATGATATCATGATGATGATATCATGATGATGATATCATGATGATGATATCATGATGATGATGATATCATGATGATGATACCATGATGAGATGATGATGATGATGATGATATCATGATGAGACGAAGATGATGATATCATGATGAAGATCATGATGAGATGATGGTGATGATGATATCATGATGATGATATCACGATGATGATGATGATATCATGATGAGACGAAGATGATGATATCATGATGAAGATCATGATGAGATGATGGTGATGATGATATCATGATGATGATATCACGATGATGATATCATGATGAGATGATCATGATGATGATATCATGATGAGATGATGATGATGATATCATGATGAGACGATGATGATGATATCATGATGATGGTATCATGATGAGATGATGATGATGATGATGATGATGATATCATGATGAGATGATGATGATGATATCATGATGATGATATCATGATGATGATATCATGAGGAAATGATCATGATGATGATATCATGATGAGATGATGATCATGATGATATCATGATGAGACGATGATGATGATATCATGATGATGGTATCAAGATGAGATGATGATGATGATGATGATGATGATGATATCATGATGAGATGATGATGATATCATGATGAGATGATGATGATGATGATATCATAATGATGATATCATGATGAGATGATGATGATGATGATATCATGATGAGACGATGATGATGATGATGATATCATGATGAGATGATGATGATATCATGATGATGATATCATGATGAGATGATGATGATATCATGATGATGATATCATGATGAGATGATGATGATGATGATGATATCATGATGAGATGATGATGATATCATGATGATGATATCATGATGAGATGATGATGATATCATGATGATGATATCATGATGAGATGATGATGATGATGATATCATGATGATGATATCATGATGAGATGATGATGATGATGATATCATGATGAGACGATGATGATGATATCATGATGATGATATCATGATGAGATGATGATGATGATGATATCATGATGAGACGATGATGATGATATCATGATGATGATATCATGATTAGATGATATGATGATGATGATGATATCATGATGAGACGATGATGATGATGATGATGATATCATGATGATGATATCATGATGAGATGATATCATGATGATATCATGATGATGATATCATGATGATGATATCATGATGAGATGATCATGATGATGATATCATGATGAGATGATCATGATGATGATATCATGATGAGATGATGATGATGATATCATAATGAGACGATGATGATGATATCATGATGATGATATCATGATGATGATATCATGATGAAATGATGATGATGATGATGATGATAATATCATGATGTTGATATCATGATGAGATGATGATGATAATATCATGATGATGATGTCATGATGATGATATCATGATGAGATGATGATGATATCATGATGTTGATATCATGATGAGATGATGATGATGATGATGATGATATCATGATGAGGTGATGATGATGATGATGATGATATCATGATGAGGTGATGATGATGATGATGATGATATCATGATGAGATGATGATGATGATATCATGATGAGATGATGATGATGATGATATCATGATGATGATATCATGATGATGATATCATGATGATGATATCATGATGATGATATCATGATGATGATGATATCATGATGATGATGATATCATGATGATGATATCATGATGAGATGATGATGATGATGATATCATGATGAGACGATGATGATGGTATCATGATGATGAGATCATGATGAGATGATGGTGATGATGATATCATGATGATGATATCATGATGATGATATCATGATGAGATGATCATGATGATGATATCATGATGAGATGATGATGATGATATCATGATGAGACGATGATGATGATATCATGATGATGGTATCATGATGAGATGATGATGATGATGATGATGATGATGATGATGATATCATGATGATGATATCATGATGAGATGATGATATCATGATGAGACGATGATGATGATATGATGATGATGTGATGATATCATGATGAGATGATTATGATGATGATATCATGATGAGATGATGATGATGATGATATCATGATGAGACGATGATGATGATGATATAATGATGATGATATCATGATGAGATGATGATGATGATATCATGATGATGATATCATGATGATGATATCATGATGGTGATATCATGATGAGATGATCATGATGATGATATCATGATGAGATGATGATGATGATGATATCATAATGAGACGATGATGATGATATCATGATGATGATATCATGATGAGATGATGATGATGATGATGATGATGATGATATCATGATGAGATGATAATGATGATGATATCATGATGAGATGATGATGATGATGATATCATAATGAGACAATGATGATGATATCATGATGATGATATCATGATGAGATGATGATGATGATGATGATGATGATGATGATATCATGATGATGGTATCAAGATGAGATGATGATGATGATATCATGATGAGATGATGATGATGATGATATCATGATGATGATATGATGATGATGATGATATCATGATGAGATGATGATGATGATGATGATATCATGATGTTGATATCATGATGAGATGATGATGATGATATCATGATGAGATGATGATGATGATGATATCATGATGAGATGATGATGATGATATCATGATGATGATATCATGATGAGATGATGATGATGAAATCATGATGAGATGATGATGATGATGATATCATGATGATGATATCATGATGAGATGATTATGATGATGATATCATGATGAGATGATGATGATGATGATGATATCATGATGAGACGATGATGATGATATCATGATGATGATATCATGATGAGATGATGATGATGAAATCATGATGAGATGATTATGATGATGATATCATGATGAGATGATGATGATGATGATGATATCATGATGAGACGATGATGATGATATCATGATGATGATATCATGATGAGATGATGATGATGAAATCATGATGAGATGATGATGATGATGATATCATGATGAGACGATGATGATGATATCATGATGATGATATCATGATGAGATGATGATGATGATGATGATGATATCATGATGAGACGATGATGATGATATCATGATGATGATATCATGATGAGATGATGATGATGATGATATCATGATGTTGATATCATGATGAGATGATGATGATAATATCATGATGATGATATCATGATGATAATATCATGATGATGATATCATGATGATGATATCATGATGAGATGATGATGATATCATGATGTTTATATCATGATGAGATGATGATGATGATGATGATATCATGATGAGAAGATGATGATGATATCATGATGAGATGATGATGATGATATCATGATGATGATATCATGATGATGATATCATGATGATGATATCATGATGATGATGATATCATGATGATGATATCATGATGAGATGATGATGATGATGATGATATCATGATGAGACGAAGATGATGATATCATGATGAAGATCATGATGTGATGATGGTGATGATGATATCATGATGATGATATCACGATGATGATGATGATATCATGATGAGACGAAGATGATGATATCATGATGAAGATCATGATGAGATGATGGTGATGATGATATCATGATGATGATATCACGATGATGATATCATGATGAGATGATCATGATGATGATATCATGATGAGATGATGATGATGATATCATGATGAGACGATGATGATGATATCATGATGATTGTATCATGATGAGATGATGATGATGATGATGATGATGATGATGATGATGATGATGATGATGATATCATGATGAGATGATGATGATGATATCATGATGATGATATCATGATGATGATATCATGAGGAAATGATCATGATGATGATATCATGATGAGATGATGATCATGATGATATCATGATGAGACGATGATGATGATATCATGATGATGGTATCAAGATGAGATGATGATGATGATGATGATGATGATGATATCATGATGAGATGATGATGATGATGATGATGATGATATCATGATGAGATGATGATGATGATGATATCATGATGATGATATCATGATGATGATATCATGATGAGATGATGATGATGATGATATCATGATGAGATGATGATCATGATGATATCATGATTAGACGATGATGATGATATCATGATGAGACGATGATGATGATATCATGATGATTGTATCATGATGAGATGATGATGATGATGATGATGATGATGATGATGATGATATCATGATGAGATGATGATGATGATATCATGATGATGATATCATGATGATGATATCATGATGATGATATCATGAGGAAATGATCATGATGATGATATCATGATGAGATGATGATCATGATGATATCATGATGAGACGATGATGATGATATCATGATGATGGTATCAAGATGAGATGATGATGATGATGATGATGATGATATCATGATGAGATGATGATGATGATGATGATGATGATATCATGATGAGATGATGATGATGATGATATCATAATGATGATATCATGATGAGATGATGATGATGATGATATCATGATGAGACGATGATGATGATATCATGATGATGATATCATGATGAGATGATGATGATGATGATATCATGATGATGATATCATGATGATGATATCATGATGATGATATCATGATGAGATGATGATGATGATGATATCATGATGAGATGATGATGATGATGATATCATGATGATGATATCATGATGATGATATCATGATGATGATATCATGATGAGATGATGATGATGATGATGATATCATGATGAGATGATGATGATGTCATGATGATGATATCATGATGAGATGATGATGATATCATGATGATGATATCATGATGAGATGATGATGATGATGATATCATGATGATGATATCATGATGAGATGATGATGATGATGATATCATGATGAGACGATGATGATGATATCATGATGATGATATCATGATTAGATGATATGATGATGATGATGATATCATGATGAGACGATGATGATGATGATGATGATATCATGATGATGATATCATGATGAGATGATATCATGATGATATCATGATGATGATATCATGATGATGATATCATGATGATGATATCATGATGAGATGATGATGATGATGATATCATGATGAGATGATGATGATGATGATGATGATATCATGATGATGATATCATGATGATGATGATATCATGATGATGATGATATCATGATGATGATGATATCATGATGATGATATCATGATGATGATGATATCATGATGATGATATCATGATGAGATGATGATGATGATGATGATGATATCATGATGAGACGATGATGATGATATCATGATGATGAGATTATGATGATATGATGGTGATGATGATATCATGATGATGATATCATGATGAGATGATCATGATGATGATATCATGATAAGATGATCATGATGATAATATCATGATGAGATGATGATGATATCATAATGAGACGATGATGATGATATCATAATGAGACGATGATGATGATATCATAATGAGACGATGATGATGATATCATGATGATGATATCATGATGATGATATCATGATGAGATGATGATGATGATGATGATATCATGATGATGATATCATGATGATGATATCATGATGATGATATCATGATGAGATGATGATGATGATATCATGATGAGACGATGATGATATCATGATGATGATATCATGATGATGATATCATGATGAGATGATGATGATGATATCATGATGAGACGATGATGATATCATGATGATGATATCATGATGATGATATCATGATGATGATATCATGATGAGATGATGATGATGATATCATGATGAGACGATGATGATATCATGATGATGATATCATGATGATGATATCATGATGATGATATCATGATGAGATGATGATGATGATGATGATGATATCATAATGAGACGATGATGATGATATCATAATGAGACGATGATGATGATATCATGATGATGATATCATGATGATGATATCATGATGAGATGATGATGATGATGATGATATCATGATGATGATATCATGATGATGATATCATGATGAGATGATGATGATGATATCATGATGAGACGATGATATCATGATGATGATATCATGATGATGATATCATGATGAGATGATGATGATGATGATGATGATATCATGATGATGATATCATGATGATGATATCATGATGATGATATCATGATGAGATGATGATATCATGATGAGACGATGATGATATCATGATGATGATATCATGATGATGATATCATGATGAGATGATGATGATGATATCATGATGAGACGATGATGATATCATGATGATGATATCATGATGATGATATCATGATGATGATATCATGATGAGATGATGATGATGATATCATGATGAGACGATGATGATATCATGATGATGATATCATGATGATGATATCATGATGATGATATCATGATGAGATGATGATGATGATGATGATATCATAATGAGACGATGATGATGATATCATAATGAGACGATGATGATGATATCATGATGATGATATCATGATGATGATATCATGATGAGATGATGATGATGATGATGATATCATGATGATGATATCATGATGATGATATCATGATGAGATGATGATGATGATATCATGATGAGACGATGATGATATCATGATGATGACATCATGATGATGATATCATGATGAGATGATGATGATGATATCATGATGAGACTATGATGATATCATGATGATGATATCATGATGATGATATCATGATGGGATGATGATGATGATGATGATGATATCATGATGAGATGATGATGATATCATGATAAAGATATCATGATGATGATATCATGATGAGATGATGATGATGATATCATGATGATGATATCATGATGATGATATCATGATGATGATATCATGATGATGATATCATGATGAGATGATGATGATGATATCATGATGAGACGATGATGATATCATGATGATGATATCATGATGATGATATCATGATGAGATGATGATGATGATGATGATATCATGATGA
Source organism: Pelodytes ibericus (assembly GCA_036172795.1). Lineage (NCBI taxonomy): Eukaryota > Metazoa > Chordata > Amphibia > Anura > Pelodytidae > Pelodytes > Pelodytes ibericus. Next base: position 124,717 of record JAYKOZ010000087.1, read on the forward strand.
GATGATGATGATGATGATGATATCATGATACTGATATCATGATGATGATATCATGATGAGATGATGATGATGGTATCATGATGAGATGATGATGATGATGATAATGATGATGATGATGATGATATCATCATGATGATATCATGATGATATCATGATGATGATATCATGATGATGATATCATGATGATGATATCATGATGAGATGATGATGATGATATCATGATGAGATGATGATGATGATGATGATATCATGATGTTGATATCATGATGAGATGATGATGATGA
>JAYKOZ010000087.1:132500-137500 GCA_036172795.1 Pelodytes ibericus
TCATGATGATGATATCATGATGAGATCATGATGATGATATCATGATGAGATGATGATGATGATATCATGATGAGATGATGATGATGATGATGACATCATGATGATGATATCATGATGAGATGATGATGATATCATGATGTTTATATCATGATGAGATGATGATGATGATGATGATATCATGATGAGAAGATGATGATGATATCATGATGAGATGATGATGATGATATCATGATGATGATATCATGATGATGATATCATGATGATGATATCATGATGATGATGATATCATGATGATGATATCATGATGAGATGATGATGATGATGATGATATCATGATGAGACGAAGATGATGATATCATGATGAAGATCATGATGAGATGATGGTGATGATGATATCATGATGATGATATCACGATGATGATGATGATGATATCATGATGAGACGAAGATGATGATATCATGATGAAGATCATGATGAGATGATGGTGATGATGATATCATGATGATGATATCACGATGATGATATCATGATGAGATGATCATGATGATGATATCATGATGAGATGATGATGATGATATCATGATGAGACGATGATGATGATATCATGATGATGGTATCATGATGAGATGATGATGATGATGATGATGATGATGATGATATCATGATGAGATGATGATGATGATATCATGATGATGATATCATGATGATGATATCATGAGGAAATGATCATGATGATGATATCATGATGAGATGATGATCATGATGATATCATGATGAGACGATGATGATGATATCATGATGATGGTATCAAGATGAGATGATGATGATGATGATGATGATGATGATATCATGATGAGATGATGATGATATCATGATGAGATGATGATGATGATGATATCATAATGATGATATCATGATGAGATGATGATGATGATGATATCATGATGAGACGATGATGATGATGATGATATCATGATGAGATGATGATGATATCATGATGATGATATCATGATGAGATGATGATGATGATGATGATGATATCATGATGAGACGATGATGATGATATCATGATGATGATATCATGATTAGATGATATGATGATGATGATGATATCATGATGAGACGATGATGATGATGATGATGATATCATGATGATGATATCATGATGAGATGATATCATGATGATATCATGATGATGATATCATGATTAGATGATATGATGATGATGATGATATCATGATGAGACGATGATGATGATGATGATGATATCATGATGATGATATCATGATGAGATGATATCATGATGATATCATGATGATGATATCATGATGATGATATCATGATGAGATGATCATGATGATGATATCATGATGAGATGATCATGATGATGATATCATGATGAGATGATGATGATGATATCATAATGAGACGATGATGATGATGATATCATGATGATGGTATCATGATGAAATGATGATGATGATGATGATGATAATATCATGATGTTGATATCATGATGAGATGATGATGATAATATCATGATGATGATGTCATGATGATGATATCATGATGAGATGATGATGATATCATGATGTTGATATCATGATGAGATGATGATGATGATGATGATGATATCATGATGAGGTGATGATGATGATGATGATGATATCATGATGAGGTGATGATGATGATGATGATGATATCATGATGAGATGATGATGATGATATCATGATGAGATGATGATGATGATGATATCATGATGATGATATCATGATGATGATATCATGATGATGATATCATGATGATGATATCATGATGATGATGATATCATGATGATGATGATATCATGATGATGATATCATGATGAGATGATGATGATGATGATATCATGATGAGACGATGATGATGGTATCATGATGATGAGATCATGATGAGATGATGGTGATGATGATATCATGATGATGATATCATGATGATGATATCATGATGAGATGATCATGATGATGATATCATGATGAGATGATGATGATGATATCATGATGAGACGATGATGATGATATCATGATGATGGTATCATGATGAGATGATGATGATGATGATGATGATGATGATGATGATGATGATGATGATGATGATGATATCATGATGATGATATCATGATGAGATGATGATATCATGATGAGACGATGATGATGATATGATGATGATGTGATGATATCATGATGAGATGATTATGATGATGATATCATGATGAGATGATGATGATGATGATATCATGATGAGACGATGATGATGATGATATAATGATGATGATATCATGATGAGATGATGATGATGATATCATGATGATGATATCATGATGATGATATCATGATGGTGATATCATGATGAGATGATCATGATGATGATATCATGATGAGATGATGATGATGATGATATCATAATGAGACGATGATGATGATATCATGATGATGATATCATGATGAGATGATGATGATGATGATGATGATGATATCATGATGAGATGATAATGATGATGATATCATGATGAGATGATGATGATGATGATATCATAATGAGACAATGATGATGATATCATGATGATGATATCATGATGAGATGATGATGATGATGATGATGATGATATCATGATGATGGTATCAAGATGAGATGATGATGATGATGATATCATGATGAGATGATGATGATGATGATATCATGATGATGATATGATGATGATGATGATATCATGATGAGATGATGATGATGATGATGATATCATGATGTTGATATCATGATGAGATGATGATGATGATATCATGATGAGATGATGATGATGATGATATCATGATGAGATGATGATGATGATATCATGATGATGATATCATGATGAGATGATGATGATGAAATCATGATGAGATGATGATGATGATGATATCATGATGATGATATCATGATGAGATGATTATGATGATGATATCATGATGAGATGATGATGATGATGATGATATCATGATGAGACGATGATGATGATATCATGATGATGATATCATGATGAGATGATGATGATGAAATCATGATGAGATGATTATGATGATGATATCATGATGAGATGATGATGATGATGATGATATCATGATGAGACGATGATGATGATATCATGATGATGATATCATGATGAGATGATGATGATGAAATCATGATGAGATGATGATGATGATGATATCATGATGAGACGATGATGATGATATCATGATGATGATATCATGATGAGATGATGATGATGATGATGATGATATCATGATGAGACGATGATGATGATATCATGATGATGATATCATGATGAGATGATGATGATGATGATATCATGATGTTGATATCATGATGAGATGATGATGATAATATCATGATGATGATATCATGATGATAATATCATGATGATGATATCATGATGATGATATCATGATGAGATGATGATGATATCATGATGTTTATATCATGATGAGATGATGATGATGATGATGATATCATGATGAGAAGATGATGATGATATCATGATGAGATGATGATGATGATATCATGATGATGATATCATGATGATGATATCATGATGATGATATCATGATGATGATGATATCATGATGATGATATCATGATGAGATGATGATGATGATGATGATATCATGATGAGACGAAGATGATGATATCATGATGAAGATCATGATGTGATGATGGTGATGATGATATCATGATGATGATATCACGATGATGATGATGATATCATGATGAGACGAAGATGATGATATCATGATGAAGATCATGATGAGATGATGGTGATGATGATATCATGATGATGATATCACGATGATGATATCATGATGAGATGATCATGATGATGATATCATGATGAGATGATGATGATGATATCATGATGAGACGATGATGATGATATCATGATGATTGTATCATGATGAGATGATGATGATGATGATGATGATGATGATGATGATGATGATGATGATGATATCATGATGAGATGATGATGATGATATCATGATGATGATATCATGATGATGATATCATGAGGAAATGATCATGATGATGATATCATGATGAGATGATGATCATGATGATATCATGATGAGACGATGATGATGATATCATGATGATGGTATCAAGATGAGATGATGATGATGATGATGATGATGATGATATCATGATGAGATGATGATGATGATGATGATGATGATGATATCATGATGAGATGATGATGATGATGATATCATAATGATGATATCATGATGAGATGATGATGATGATGATATCATGATGAGACGATGATGATGATATCATGATGATGATATCATGATGAGATGATGATGATGATGATATCATGATGATGATATCATGATGATGATATCATGATGAGATGATGATGATGATGATATCATGATGAGATGATGATGATGATGATATCATGATGATGATATCATGATGATGATATCATGATGATGATATCATGATGAGATGATGATGATGATGATGATATCATGATGAGATGATGATGATGTCATGATGATGATATCATGATGAGATGATGATGATATCATGATGATGATATCATGATGAGATGATGATGATGATGATATCATGATGATGATATCATGATGAGATGATGATGATGATGATATCATGATGAGACGATGATGATGATATCATGATGATGATATCATGATTAGATGATATGATGATGATGATGATATCATGATGAGACGATGATGATGATGATGATGATATCATGATGATGATATCATGATGAGATGATATCATGATGATATCATGATGATGATATCATGATGATGATATCATGATGATGATATCATGATGAGATGATGATGATGATGATATCATGATGAGATGATGATGATGATGATGATGATATCATGATGATGATATCATGATGATGATGATATCATGATGATGATATCATGATGATGA
>JAYKOZ010000087.1:147500-160000 GCA_036172795.1 Pelodytes ibericus
TGATGATGATGATATCATGATGAGACGATGATGATATCATGATGATGATATCATGATGATGATATCATGATGAGATGATGATGATGATGGTATCATGATGAGATGATGATGATGATATCATGATGATGATATCATGATGATGATATCATGATGAGATGATGATGATGATGATGATATCATGATGATGATATCATGATGATGATATCATGATGATGATATCATGATGAGATGATGATGATGATATCATGATGAGACGATGATGATATCATGATGATGATATCATGATGATGATATCATGATGAGATGATGATGATGATGATATCATGATGAGATGATGATGATGATGATATCATGATACTGATATCATGATGATGATATCATGATGAGATGATGATGATGATTTCATGATGATGATATCATGATGAGATGATGATGATGATATCATGATGATGATATCATGATGATGATATCATGATGATGATATCATGATGAGATGATGATGATGATATCATGATGAGACGATGATGATATCATGATGATGATATCATGATGAGATGATGATGATGATATCATGATGAGATGATGATGATGATATCATGATGATGATATCATGATGATGATATCATGATGATGATATCATGATGATGATATCATGATGATGATATCATGATGAGATGATGATGATGATATCATGATGAGATGATGATGATGATATCATGATGATGATATCATGATGATGATATCATGATGATTTGATGATGATGATGATATCATGATGATGATATCATGATGATGATATCATGATGAGATGATGATGATGATATCTTGATGAGACGATGATGATATCATGATGATGATATCATGATGATGATATCATGATGAGATGATGATGATGATGATATCATGATGAGATGATGATGATGATGATGATATCATGATACTGATATCATGATGATGATATCATGATGAGATGATGATGATGATATCATGATGAGATGATGATATCATGATGAGATAATGATGATGATATCATGATGATGGTATCATGATGAGATGATGATGATGATAATGATGATGATGATGATATCATCATGATGATATCATGATGATATCATGATGATGATATCATGATGATGATATCATGATGAGATGATGATGATGATATCATGATGAGATGATAATGATGATGATGATGATGATGATGATATCATGATGTTGATATCATGATGAGATGATGATATCATGATGAGATAATGATGATGATATCATGATGATGGTATCATGATGAGATGATGATGATGATAATGATGATGATGATGATATCATCATGATGATATCATGATGATATCATGATGATGATATCATGATGATGATATCATGATGAGATGATGATGATGATATCATGATGAGATGATAATGATGATGATGATGATGATGATGATGATATCATGATGTTGATATCATGATGAGATGATGATGATGATGATGATGATGATATCATGATGATGATATCATGATGATGATATCATGATGATGATATCATGATGATGATATCATGATGAGATGATGATGATGATGATATCATGATGATGATATCATGATGAGATGATGATGATGATGATGATGATGATATCATGATGAGATGATGATGATGATGATGATATCATGATGAGATGATGATGATGATGATGATGATGATGATATCATGATGATGATGATGATATCATGATGATGATATCATGATGAGATGATGATGATGATGATGATGATGATGATATCATGATGAGACGATGATGATGATATCATGATGATGAGATTATGATGAGATGATGGTGATTATGATATCATGATGATGATATCATGATGATGATATCATGATGATGATATCATGATGAGATGATGATGATGATGATGATATCATGATGAGACGATGATGATGATATCATGATGATGAGATTATGATGAGATGATGGTGATTATGATATCATGATGATGATATCATGATGATGATATCATGATGAGATGATCATGATGATGATATCATGATGAGATGATCATGATGATGATATCATGATGATGATATCATGATGATGATATCATGATGATGATATCATGATGAGATGAAGATGATGATATCATAATGAGACGATGATGATGATATCATGATGATGATATCATGATGATGATATCATGATGAAATGATGATGATGATGATGATGATATCATGATGATGATATCATGATTATGATATCATGATGAGATGATGATGATGATATCATGATGAGACGATGATGATATCATGATGATGATATCATGATGAGATGATGATGATGATGATGATGATATCATGATGATGATATCATGATGATGATATCATGATGAGATGATGATATCATGATGAGATGATGATATCATGATGAGATAATGATGATGATATCATGATGATGGTATCATGATGAGATGATGATGATGATGATAATGATGATGATGATGATATCATGATGATGATATCATGATGATGATATCATGATGATGATATCATGATGATGGTATCATGATGAGATGATGATGATGATGATAATGATGATGATGATGATATCATGATGATGATATCATGATGATGATATCATGATGATGATATCATGATGAGATGATGATGATGATATCATGATGAGATGATGATGATGATGATAATGTTGATATCATGATGAGATGATGATGATGATGATATCATGATGATGATATCATGATGATGATATCATGATGAGATGATGATGATGATGATAATGTTGATATCATGATGAGATGATGATGATGATGATATCATGATGATGATATCATGATGATGATATCATGATGAGATGATGATGATGAGATGATGATGATGATATCATGATGAGATGATGATGATGATATCATGATGAGATGATGATGATGATGATGATATCATGATGATGATATCATGATGAGATGATGATGATGATGATGATGATATCATGATGATGATATCATGATGAGATGATTATGATGATGATATCATGATGAGATGATGATGATGATGATGATATCATGATGATGATATCATGATGAGATGATGATGATGATGAAATCATGATGAGATGATGATGATGATGATGATATCATGATGATGATATCATGATGAGATGATTATGATGATGATATCATGATGAGATGATGATGATGATGATGATGATGATATCATGATGAGATGATGATGATATCATGATGAGATGATGATGATGATGATATCATGATGTTGATATCATGATGAGATGATGATGATGATGATGATGATGATGATGATATCATGATGAGATGATGATGATGATGATGATGATGATGATATCATGATGAGATGATGATGATGATATCATGATGAGATGATGATGATGATGATATCATGATGATGATATCATGATGATGATATCATGATTATGATATCATGATGATGATATCATGATGATGATGATATCATGATGATGATGATATCATGATGATGATGATATCATGATGAGATGATGATGATGATGATATCATGATGATGATATCATGATGATGATATCATGATGATGATATCATGATGAGATGATGATGATGATATCATGATGATGATATCATGATGAGATGATGATGATGATGATATCATGATGATGATATCATGATGAGATGATGATGATGATGATATCATGATGATGATATCATGATGAGATGATGATGATGATGATGATATCATGATGAGACGAAGATGATGATATCATGATGATGATATCATGATTAGATGATATGATGATGATGATGATATCATGATGATGATATCATGATGAGATGATATCATGATGATATCATGATGATGATATCATGATGATGATATCATGATGATGATATCATGATGATGGTATCATGATGATGATATCATGATGGGATGATGATGATGATGATATCATGATGAGATGATGATGATGATGAAGATGATATCATGATGATGATATCATGATGATGATGATATCATGATGATGATGATATCATGATGATGATATCATGATGATGATGATGATGATGATATCATGATGAGATGATGATGATGATGATGATGATGATGATGATGATGATGATGATGATATCATGATGAGACGATGATGATGATATCATGATGATGAGATTATGATGAGATGATGGTGATGATGATATCATGATGATGATATCATGATGATGATATCATGATGAGATGATCATGATGATGATATCATGATGAGATGATCATGATGATGATGATGATGATGATGATGATGATGAGATGATGATGATATCATGATGATGATATCATGATGATGATATCATGATGAGATGATGATGATGATATCATGATGAGATGATGATGATGATATCATGATGATGATATCATGATGATGATATCATGATGATTTGATGATGATGATGATATCATGATGATGATATCATGATGATGATATCATGATGAGATGATGATGATGATATCTTGATGAGACGATGATGATATCATGATGATGATATCATGATGATGATATCATGATGAGATGATGATGATGATGATATCATGATGAGATGATGATGATGATGATGATATCATGATACTGATATCATGAAGATGATATCATGATGAGATGATGATGATGATATCATGATGAGATGATGATATCATGATGAGATAATGATGATGATATCATGATGATGGTATCATGATGAGATGATGATGATGATAATGATGATGATGATGATATCATCATGATGATATCATGATGATATCATGATGATGATATCATGATGATGATATCATGATGAGATGATGATGATGATATCATGATGAGATGATAATGATGATGATGATGATGATGATGATATCATGATGTTGATATCATGATGAGATGATGATATCATGATGAGATAATGATGATGATATCATGATGATGGTATCATGATGAGATGATGATGATGATAATGATGATGATGATGATATCATCATGATGATATCATGATGATATCATGATGATGATATCATGATGATGATATCATGATGAGATGATGATGATGATATCATGATGAGATGATAATGATGATGATGATGATGATGATATCATGATGTTGATATCATGATGAGATGATGATGATGATGATGATGATGATATCATGATGATGATATCATGATGATGATATCATGATGATGATATCATGATGAGATGATGATGATGATGATATCATGATGATGATATCATGATGAGATGATGATGATGATGATGATGATGATGATATCATGATGAGATGATGATGATGATGATGATATCATGATGAGATGATGATGATGATGATGATGATGATGATGATGATATCATGATGATGATGATGATATCATGATGATGATATCATGATGAGATGATGATGATGATGATGATGATGATGATATCATGATGAGACGATGATGATGATATCATGATGATGAGATTATGATGAGATGATGGTGATTATGATATCATGATGATGATATCATGATGATGATATCATGATGAGATGATGATGATGATGATGATATCATGATGAGACGATGATGATGATATCATGATGATGAGATTATGATGAGATGATGGTGATTATGATATCATGATGATGATATCATGATGATGATATCATGATGAGATGATCATGATGATGATATCATGATGAGATGATCATGATGATGATATCATGATGATGATATCATGATGATGATATCATGATGAGATGATGATGATGATATCATAATGAGACGATGATGATGATATCATGATGATGATATCATGATGATGATATCATGATGAAATGATGATGATGATGATGATGATATCATGATGATGATATCATGATTATGATATCATGATGAGATGATGATGATGATATCATGATGAGACGATGATGATATCATGATGATGATATCATGATGAGATGATGATGATGATGATGATGATATCATGATGATGATATCATGATGATGATATCATGATGAGATGATGATATCATGATGAGATAATGATGATGATATCATGATGATGGTATCATGATGAGATGATGATGATGATGATAATGATGATGATGATGATGATATCATGATGATGATATCATGATGATGATATCATGATGATGATATCATGATGATGGTATCATGATGAGATGATGATGATGATGATAATGATGATGATGATGATATCATGATGATGATATCATGATGATGATATCATGATGATGATATCATGATGATGATATCATGATGAGATGATGATGATGATATCATGATGAGATGATGATGATGATGATAATGTTGATATCATGATGAGATGATGATGATGATGATATCATGATGATGATATCATGATGATGATATCATGATGAGATGATGATGATGATGATAATGTTGATATCATGATGAGATGATGATGATGATGATATCATGATGATGATATCATGATGATGATATCATGATGAGATGATGATGATGATGATATCATGATGAGATGATGATGATGATGATATCATGATGATGATATCATGATGAGATGATGATGATGATATCATGATGAGATGATGATGATGATGATGATATCATGATGATGATATCATGATGAGATGATGATGATGATGATGATGATATCATGATGATGATATCATGATGAGATGATTATGATGATGATATCATGATGAGATGATGATGATGATGATGATATCATGATGATGATATCATGATGAGATGATGATGATGATGAAATCATGATGAGATGATGATGATGATGATGATATCATGATGATGATATCATGATGAGATGATTATGATGATGATATCATGATGAGATGATGATGATGATGATGATGATGATATCATGATGAGATGATGATGATATCATGATGAGATGATGATGATGATGATATCATGATGTTGATATCATGATGAGCTGATGATGATAATATCATGATGATGATATCATGATGATGATATCATGATGAGATGATGATGATATCATGATGTTGATATCATGATGAGATGATGATGATGATGATGATGATGATGATATCATGATGAGATGATGATGATGATGATGATGATGATATCATGATGAGATGATGATGATGATATCATGATGAGATGATGATGATGATGATATCATGATGATGATATCATGATGATGATATCATGATTATGATATCATGATGATGATATCATGATGATGATGATATCATGATGATGATGATATCATGATGATGATGATATCATGATGAGATGATGATGATGATGATATCATGATGATGATATCATGATGATGATATCATGATGATGATATCATGATGATGATATCATGATTATGATATCATGATGATGATATCATGATGATGATGATATCATGATGATGATGATATCATGATGATGATGATATGATGATGATATCATGATGAGATGATGATGATGATGATATCATGATGATGATATCATGATGAGATGATGATGATGATGATATCATGATGAGACGAAGATGATGATATCATGATGATGATATCATGATTAGATGATATGATGATGATGATGATATCATGATGATGATATCATGATGATGATATCATGATGAGATGATATCATGATGATATCATGATGATGATATCATGATGATGATATCATGATGATGATATCATGATGATGGTATCATGATGATGATATCATGATGGGATGATGATGATGATGATATCATGATGAGATGATGATGATGATGAAGATGATATCATGATGATGATATCATGATGATGATGATATCATGATGATGATGATATCATGATGATGATATCATGATGATGATGATGATGATGATATCATGATGAGATGATGATGATGATGATGATGATGATGATGATGATGATGATGATATCATGATGAGACGATGATGATGATATCATGATGATGAGATTATGATGAGATGATGGTGATGATGATATCATGATGATGATATCATGATGATGATATCATGATGAGATGATCATGATGATGATATCATGATGAGATGATCATGATGATGATATCATGATGAGATGATGATGATGTTATCATGATGAGACGATGATGATGATATCATGATGATGATATCATGATGATAATATCATGATGAGATGATGATGATGATGATGATGATATCATGATGATGATATCATGATGATGATATCATGATGATAATATCATGATGAGATGATGATGATGATGATGATGATATCATGATGATGATATCATGATGATGATATCATGATGATGATATCATGATGAGATGATGATGATGATGATATCATGATGAGATGATGATGATGATGATGATGATATCATGATGATGATATCATGATGATGATATCATGATGAGATGATGATGATGATGATATCATGATGAGATGATGATGATGATGATGATGATGATGATGATGATATCATGATGTTGATATCATGATGAGATGATGATGATGATGATATCATGATGATGATATCATGATGATGATATCATGATGAGATGATGATGATGATATCATGATGTTGATATCATGATGAGATGATGATGATATCATGATGATGATATCATGATGAGATGATGATGATGATGATGATGATATCATGATGAGATGATGATGATGATGATATCATAATGAGACGATGATGATGATATCATGATGATGATATCATGATGAGATGATGATGATGATGATGATGATGATGATGATGATATCATGATGATGGTATCAAGATGAGATGATGATGATATCATGATGAGATGATGATGATGATGATATCATGATGATGATATGATGATGATGATATCATGATGAGATGATGATGATGATGATATCATGATGTTGATATCATGATGAGATGATGATGATGATATCATGATGATGATATCATGATGAGATGATGATGATGATGATATCATGATGAGATGATGATGATGATGATGATGATATCATGATATCATGATGAGATGATGATGATGAAATCATGATGAGATGATGATGATGATGATATCATGATGATGATATCATGATGAGATGATGATGATGATGATATCATGATGAGATGATGATGATGATGATGATGATATCATGATGAGACGATGATGATGATATCATGATGATGATATCATGATGATGATATCATGATGAGATGATGATGATGATGATGATGATATCATGATGATGATATCATGATGATGATATCATGATGAGATGATGATGATGATGATGATATCATGATGAGACGATAATGATGATATCATGATGATGATATCATGATGAGATGATGATGATGATGATGATGATGATGATGATATCATGATGATGATATCATGATGATGATATCATGATGATGATATCATGATGATGATATCATGCTGAGATGATGATGATGATGATGATGATATCATGATGATGATATCATGATGAGATGATGATGATATCATGATGAGACGATGATGATGATATGATGATGATGTGATGATATCATGATGAGATGATTATGATGATGATATCATGATGAGATGATGATGATGATGATATCATGATGAGACGATGATGATGATGATGATGATATCATAATGATGATATCATGATGAGATGATGATGATGATATCATGATGATGATATCATGATGGTGATATCATGATGAGATGATCATGATGATGATATCATGATGAGATGATGATGATGATGATATCATAATGAGACGATGATGATGATATCATGATGATGATATCATGATGAGATGATGATGATGATGATGATGATATCATGATGAGATGATGATGATGATGATATCATAATGAGACGATGATGATGATATCATGATGATGATATCATGATGAGATGATGATGATGATGATGATGATGATGATGATATCATGATGATGGTATCAAGATGAGATGATGATGATATCATGATGAGATGATGATGATGATGATATCATGATGATGATATGATGATGATGATATCATGATGAGATGATGATGATGATGATATCATGATGTTGATATCATGATGAGATGATGATGATGATATCATGATGATGATATCATGATGAGATGATGATGATGATGATATCATGATGAGATGATGATGATGATGATGATGATATCATGATGATGATATCATGATGAGATGATGATGATGAAATCATGATGAGATGATGATGATGATGATATCATGATGAGATGATGATGATGATGATGATATCATGATGAGACGATGATGATGATATCATGATGATGATATCATGATGAGATGATGATGATGATGATGATGATATCATGATGATGATATCATGATGATGATATCATGATGATGATATCATGATGATGATATCATGATGAGATGATGATGATGATGATGATGATATCATGATGAGACGATAATGATGATATCATGATGATGATATCATGATGAGATGATGATGATGATGATGATGATATCATGATGATGATATCATGATGATGATATCATGATGATGATATCATGATGATGATATCATGATGAGATGATGATGATGATGATATCATGATGAGATGATGATGATGATGATGATGATGATGATGATGATGATGATGATATCATGATGTTGATATCATGATGAGATGATGATGATGATGATATCATGATGATGATATCATGATGATGATATCATGATGATGATATCATGATGATGATATCATGATGAGATGATGATGATGATGATATCATGATGAGATGATGATGATGATGATGATGATGATGATGATGATGATGATATCATGATGTTGATATCATGATGAGATGATGATGATGATGATATCATGATGTTGATATCATGATGAGATGATGATGATGATGATATCATGATGATGATATCATGATGAGATGATGATGATGATATCATGATGTTGATATCATGATGAGATGATGATGATATCATGATGATGATATCATGATGAGATGATTATGATGATGATATCATGATGAGATGATGATGATGATGATGATGATGATATCATGATGAGACGATGGTGATGATATCATGATGATGATATCATGATGAGATGATGAGATGATGATGAGATGATGATGATATCATGATGATGATATCATGATGATGATATCATGATGAGATGATGATGATGACGATATCATGATGAGATGATGATGATGATGATATCATGATGATGATATCATGATGATGATGATATCATGATGAGATGATGATGATGATGATGATATCATGATGAGACGATGATGATGATATCATGATGATGAGATCATGATGAGATGATGGTGATAATGATATCATGATGATGATATCATGATAATGATATCATGATGAGATGATCATGATGATGATATCATGATGATGATGATATCATGATGAGATGATGATGATGATGATGATGATATCATGATGAGACGATGATGATGATATCATGATGATGAGATCATGATGAGATGATGGTGATAATGATATCATGATGATGATATCATGATAATGATATCATGATGAGATGATCATGATGATGATATCATGATGATGATGATATCATGATGAGATGATGATGATGATGATGATGATGATGATGATATCATGATGAGACGATGATGATGATATCATGATGATGAGATCATGATGAGATGATGGTGATAATGATATCATGATGATGATATCATGATAATGATATCATGATGAGATGATCATGATGATGATATCATGATGAGATGATCATGATGATGATATCATGATGAGATGATGATGATGATGATATCATGATGAGACGATGATGATGATATCATGATGATGATATCATGATGATAATATCATGATGAGATGATGATGATGATATCATGATGATGATATCATGATGATGATATCATGATGAGATGATGATGATGATGATATCATGATGAGACGATGATGATATCATGATGATGATATCATGATGAGATGATGATGATATCATGAAGTTGATATCATGATGATGATATCATGATGATGATATCATGATGATGATATCATGATGATGATATCATGATGAGATGATGATGATGATGATGATATCATGATGAGATGATGATATCATGATGAGATAATGATGATGATATCATGATGATGGTATCATGATGAGATGATGATGATGATGATGATTATGATGATGATATCATGAGGAGATGATGATGATGATGATATCATGATGAGACGATGATGATGATGATGATATCATGATGATGATATCATGATGAGATGATATCATGATGATATCATGATGAGATGATATCATGATGATATCATGATGAGATGATATCATGATGATATCATGATGAGATGATATCATGATGATATCATGATGAGATGATATCATGATGAGATGATATCATGATGATATCATGATGATGATATCATGATGATGATATCATGATGATGATATCATGATGAGATGAT
>JAYKOZ010000087.1:165000-305000 GCA_036172795.1 Pelodytes ibericus
GATGATATCATGATGATGAGATTATGATGAGATGATGGTGATGATGATATCATGATGATGATATCATGATGATGATATCATGATGAGATGATCATGATGATGATATCATGATGAGATGATCATGATGATGATATCATGATGAGATGATGATGATGATGATATCATAATGAGACGATGATGATGATATCATGATGATGATATCATGATGATGATATCATGATGAGATGATGATGATGATGATGATATCATGATGATGATATCATGATGATGATATCATGATGATGATATCATGATGAGATGATGATGATGATATCATGATGAGACGATGATGATATCATGATGATGATATCATGATGATGATATCATGATGATGATATCATGATGAGATGATGATGATGATGATATCATGATGAGATTATGATGATGATGATATCATGATGAGATGATGATGATGATGATATCATGATGATGATATCATGATGAGATGATGATGATGATGATGATATCATGATGATGATATATCATGATGAGATGATGATGATGATGATGATATCATGATGAGATGATGATGATGATGATGATATCATGATACTGATATCATGATGATGATGATATCATGATGAGATGATGATATCATGATGAGATAATGATGATGATATCATGATGATGGTATCATGATGAGATGATGATGATGATGATGATAATGATGTGGTTTAGGGACACACTGCCTAAGTGCTGCTAGAGTTGTGATTGCAGCGCTGGGTTCACTTTTTTAATTTGTATCATCTCATCATGATACCATCATCATGATATCATCATCATCGTCTCATCATGATATCATCATCATCTCATCATGATATCATCATCATCTCTTCATGATATCATCATCTCATCATGATATCATCATCATCATCATCTCATCATGATATCATCATCATGATATCATCATCATGACATCATCATCATCATCATCTCATCATGATATCATCATCATTATATCATCATCATGATATCATCATCATCGTCTCATCATGATATCATCATCATCATCTCATCATGATATCACCATCATGATATCATCATCATGATATCATCATCATCTCATCATGATATCATCATCATGATATCATCATCATGATATCATCATCATGATATCATCATCATCGTCTCATCATGATATCATCATCATCATCATCTCATCATGATATCAGCATCATGATCATCTCATCATGATATCATCATCATGATCATCTCATCATGATATCATTATCATGATATCATCATCATGATATCATCATCACCATCATCTCATCATGATCTCATCATCATGATATCATCATCATCGTCTCATCATGATATCATCATCATCATCATCTCATCATGATATCATCATCATGCTATCATCATCATGATATTATCATCATCATCTCATCATGATATCAACATCATGATATCATCATCATCATCATCATCATCTCATCATGATATCATCATCATCTCATCATGATATCATCATCATCTCATCATGATATCATCATCATGATATTATCATCATCGTCTCATCATGATATCATCATCATCATCATCATCATCTCATCATGATATCATCATCATGATATCATCATCATCGTCTCATCATGATATCATCATCATCATCATCATCTCATCATGATATCATCATCATAATCATCTCATCATGATATCATCATCATGATATCATCATCATCTCATCATGATTTCATCATCATCATCTCATCATGATATCATCATCATCATCATCATCTCATCATAATATCATCATCATCATCATCATCATCATCATCATCATCATATTCATCATCATCATCTCATCATGATATCAACATCATGATATCATCATCATCATCATCTCATCATGATATCATCATCATGATATCATCATCATGATATCATCATCATCATCTCATCATGATATCAACATCATGATATCATCATCATCATCATCATCATTATCATCATATCTCATCATGATATCATCATCATCATCTCATCATGATATCATCATCATGATATCATCATCATGATATCATCATCATGATATCATCATCATCATCATCATCATCATCATCATCATCTCATCATGATATCATCATCATCATCTCTTCATGATATCATCATCTCATCATGATATCATCATCATCATCTCATCATGATATCATCATCATGATATCATCATCATGACATCATCATCATCATCTCATCATGATATCATCATCATGATATCATCATCATCGTCTCATCATGAAATCATCATCATCATCTCATCATCATGATATCATCATCATCTCATCATGATATCATCATCATGATATCATCAACACCATCATCTCATCATGATCTCATCATCATGATATCATCATCATCGTCTCATCATGATATCATCATCACCATCATCTCATCATGATCTCATCATCATGATATCATCATCATCGTCTCATCATGATATCATTATCATCATCATCTCATCATGATATCATCATCATGCTATCATCATCATGATATTATCATCATCATCTCATCATGATATCAACATCATGATATCATCATCATCATCATCATCATCTCATCATGATATCATCATCATCTCATCATGATATCATCATCATGATATCATCATCATCGTCTCATCATGATATCATCATCATCATCATCTCATCATGATATCATCATCATGATATCATCATCATCGTCTCATCATGATATCATCATCATCATCATCATCATCTCATCATGATATCATCATCATAATCATCTCATCATGACATCATCATCATGATATCATCATCATCTCATCATGATTTCATCATCATCATCTCATCATGATATCATCATCATGATATCATCATCATGATATCATCATCTCATCATAATATCATCATCATCATCATCATCATCATCATCATCATCTCATCATGATATCAACATCATGATATCATCATCATCATCATCTCATCATGATATCATCATCATGATATCATCATCATGATATCATCATCATGATATCATCATCATCATCATCTCATCATGATATCATCATCATCATCTCATCATGATATCATCATCATGATACCATCATCATGATATCATCATCATCATCATCTCATCATGATATCATCATCATGATATCATCATCATGATATCATCATCATCGTCTCATCATGATATCATCATCATCATCATCTCATCATGATATCATCATCATGATATCATCATCATCATCATCATCATCTCATCATGATATCATCATCATCATCTCATCATGATATCAACATCATGATATCATCATCATCATCATCATCATCTCATCATGATATCATCATCATCATATCATCATCATGATATCATCATCATCATCATCATCTCATCATGATATCATCATCATCATCATCATCATCTCATCTTGATACCATCATCATGATATCATCATCATCGTCTCATCATGATATCAACATCATGATATCATCATCATCATCATCATCATCATCTCATCATGATATCATCATCATCTCATCATGATATCATCATCATGATATCATCATCATCGTCTCATCATGATATCATCATCATCATCATCATCTCATCATGATATCATCATCATGATATCATCATCATCATCATCATCATCTCATCATGATATCATCATCATCATCTCATCATGATATCATCATCATGATATCATCATCATCATCATCATCTCATCATGATATCATCATCATCATCATCTCATCATGATATCATCATCATGATATCATCATCATCATCATCTCATCATGATATCAACATCATGATATCATCATCATCATCATCATCATCATCATCATCATCTCATCATGATATCATCATCATCATCATCATCATCTCATCATGATACCATCATCATGATATCATCATCATTATCTCATCATGATATCATCATCTCATCATGATATCATCATCATTATCTCATCATGATATCATCATCATCTCTTCATGATATCATCATCTCATCATGATATCATCATCTCATCATGATATCTTCATCATCATCTCATCATGATATCATCATCATCATCATCTCATCATGATATCATCATCATCATCTCATAATGATATCATCATCATGATACCATCATCATGATATCATCATCATCATCTCATCATGATATCATCATCATGATATCATCATCATGATATCATCATCATCGTCTCATCATGATATCATCATCATCATCATCTCATCATGATATCATCATCATGATATCATCATCATCATCATCTCATCATGATATCATCATCATCATCTCATCATGATATCAACATCATGATATCATCATCATCATCATCATCATCTCATCATGATATCATCATCATCATATCATCATCATGATATCATCATCATCATCATCATCTCATCATGATATCATCATCATCATCATCATCATCATCATCTCATCTTGATACCATCATCATGATATCATCATCATCGTCTCATCATGATATCAACATCATGATATCATCATCATCATCATCATCTCATCATGATATCATCATCATCTCATCATGATATCATCATCATGATATCATCATCATCGTCTCATCATGATATCATCATCATCATCATCATCTCATCATGATATCATCATCATGATATCATCATCATCATCATCATCATCTCATCATGATATCATCATCATCATCTCATCATGATATCATCATCATGATATCATCATCATCATCATCATCATCTCATCATGATATCATCATCATCTCATCATGATATCATCATCATGATATCATCATCATCATCATCTCATCATGATATCATCATCATGATATCATCATCATGATATCATCATCATCATCATCTCATCATGATATCAACATCATGATATCATCATCATCATCATCATCATCATCATCTCATCATGATATCATCATCATCATCATCATCATCTCATCATGATACCATCATCATGATATCATCATCATTATCTCATCATGATATCATCATCTCATCATGATATCATCATCATTATCTCATCATGATATCATCATCATGATATCATCATCATGATATCATCATCATGATATCATCATCATCTCATCATGATATCATCATCATGATATCATCATCGTCTCATCATGATATCATCATCATCATCATCATCATCATCATCATCATCATCATCTCAGCATGATATCATCATCATGATATCATCATCATCATCGTCTCATCATGATATCATCATCATCATCATCTCATCATGATATCATCATCATGATATCATCATCATCATCATCTGATCATGATATCATCATCATGATATCATCATCATGATATCATCATCATCATCATCTCATCATGATATCAACATCATGATATCATCATCATCATCATCATCATCATCATCATCTCATCATGATATCATCATCATCATCATCTCATCATGATACCATCATCATGATATCATCATCATTATCTCACCATGATATCATCATCTCATCATGATATCATCATCATTATCTCATCATGATATCATCATCATCTCTTCATGATATCATCATCTCATCATGATATCATCATCTCATCATGATATCTTCATCATCATCTCATCATGATATCATCATCATCATCATCTCATCATGATATCATCATCATCATCTCATCATGATATCATCATCATGATACCATCATCATGATATCATCATCATCATCTCATCATGATATCATCATCATGATATCATCATCATGATATCATCATCATCGTCTCATCATGATATCATCATCATCATCATCTCATCATGATATCATCATCATGATATCATCATCATCATCATCTCATCATGATATCATCATCATCATCTCATCATGATATCAACATCATGATATCATCATCATCATCATCATCATCTCATCATGATATCATCATCATCATATCATCATCATGATATCATCATCATCATCATCATCTCATCATGATATCATCATCATCATCATCATCATCTCATCTTGATACCATCATCATGATATCATCATCATCGTCTCATCATGATATCAACATCATGATATCATCATCATCATCATCACCATCATCTCATCATGATATCATCATCATCTCATCATGATATCATCATCATCATGATATCATCATCATCGTCTCATCATGATATCATCATCATCATCATCTCATCATGATATCATCATCATGATATCATCATCATCATCATCTCATCATGATATCATCATCATCATCTCATCATGATATCATCATCATCATCTCATCATGATATCATCATCATGATACCATCATCATGATATCATCATCATCATCTCATCATGATATCATCATCATGATATCATCATCATGATATCATCATCATCGTCTCATCATGATATCATCATCATCATCATCTCATCATGATATCATCATCATGATATCATCATCATCATCATCTCATCATGATATCATCATCATCATCTCATCATGATATCAACATCATGATATCATCATCATCATCATCATCATCTCATCATGATATCATCATCATCATATCATCATCATGATATCATCATCATCATCATCATCTCATCATGATATCATCATCATCATCATCATCATCTCATCTTGATACCATCATCATGATATCATCATCATCGTCTCATCATGATATCAACATCATGATATCATCATCATCATCATCATCATCATCTCATCATGATATCATCATCATCTCATCATGATATCATCATCATGATATCATCATCATCGTCTCATCATGATATCATCATCATCATCATCATCTCATCATGATATCATCATCATGATATCATCATCATCATCATCATCATCTCATCATGATATCATCATCATCATCTCATCATGATATCATCATCATGATATCATCATCATCATCATCATCTCATCATGATATCATCATCTCATCATGATATCATCATCATGATATCATCATCATCATCATCATCTCATCATGATATCATCATCATGATATCATCATCATGATATCATCATCATCATCATCTCATCATGATATCAACATCATGATATCATCATCATCATCATCATCATCATCTCATCATGATATCATCATCATCATCATCATCATCATCTCATCATGATACCATCATCATGATATCATCATCATTATCTCATCATGATATCATCATCTCATCATGATATCATCATCATTATCTCATCATGATATCATCATCATGATATCATCATCATGATATCATCATCATGATATCATCATCATCTCATCATGATATCATCATCATGATATCATCATCGTCTCATCATGATATCATCATCATCATCATCATCATCATCATCATCATCATCATCATCTCAGCATGATATCATCATCATGATATCATCATCATCATCGTCTCATCATGATATCATCATCATCATCATCTCATCATGATATCATCATCATGATATCATCATCATCATCATCATCATCATCATCATCATCATCATCATCTCATCATGATATCATCATCATCTCTTCATGATATCATCATCTCATCATGATATCATCATCTCATCATGATATCATCATCTCATCATGATATCTTCATCATCATCTCATCATGATATCATCATCTTCATCATCTCATCATGATATCATCATCTCATCATGATATCATCATCATTATACCATCATCATGATATCATCATCATCATCTCATCATGATATCATCATCATGATATCATCATCATGATATCATCATCATGATATCATCATCATGATATCATCATCATCGTCTCATCATGATATCATCATCATCATCATCTCATCATGATATCATCATCATGATATCATCCTAATCATCATCTCATCATGATATCATCATCATCATCATCATCATCATCATCATCATCATCTCATCATGATATCAACATCATGATATCATCATCATCATCATCATCATCATCTCATCATGATATCATCATCATCATATCATCATCATGATATCATCATCATCATCATCATCATCATCTCATCATGATATCATCATCATCATCATCATCATCATCATCATCATCATCTCATCTTGATACCATCATCATGATATCATCATCATCGTCTCATCATGATATCAACATCATGATATCATCATCATCATCATCATCATCATCATCTCATCATGATATCATCATCATCTCATCATGATATCATCATCATCGTCTCATCATCATCATCATCTCATCATGATATCATCATCATGATATCATCATCATCGTCTCATCATGATATCATCATCATCATCATCTCATCATGATATCATCATCATAATCATCTCATCATGATATCATCATCATGATATCATCATCATGATATCATCATCATCATCATCATCATCATCTCATCATGATATCATCATCATCTCATCATGATATCATCATCGTCTCATCATCATCATCATCATCTCATCATGATATCATCATCATGATATCATCATCATCGTCTCATCATGATATCATCATCATCATCATCTCATCATGATATCATCATCATAATCATCTCATCATGATATCATCATCATGATATCATCATCATGATATCATCATCATCATCATCATCATCATCTCATCATGATTTCATCATCATCATCATCTCATCATGATATCATCATCATGATATCATCATCATCATCATCAGCTCATCATGATATCATCATCATCATCATCTCATCATGATATCATCATCATGATATCATCATCATCATCATCTCATCATGATATCATCATCATCGTCTCATCATGATATCATCATCATCATCATCATCTCATCATGATATCAACATCATGATATCATTATCATCATCATCTCATCATGATATCATCATCATGATATCATCATCATCGTCTCATCTTGATATCATCATCATGATATCATCATCATGGTATCATCATCATGATATCATCATCATCATCATCATCTCATCATGATATCATCATCATGATATCATCATCATGATATCATCATCATCGTCTCATCATGATATCATCATCATCATCATCATCATCATCATCATCATCATCTCATCATGATATCAACATCATGATATCATCATCATCATCATCATCATCTCATCATGATATCATCATCATCATATCATCATCATGATATCATCATCATCATCATCATCATCATCTCATCATGATATCATCATCATCATCATCATCATCATCATCATCATCTCATCTTGATACCATCATCATGATATCATCATCATCGTCTCATCATGATATCAACATCATGATATCATCATCATCATCATCATCATCATCTCATCATGATATCATCATCATCTCATCATGATATCATCATCATCGTCTCATCATCATCATCATCTCATCATGATATCATCATCATGATATCATCATCATCGTCTCATCATGATATCATCATCATCATCATCTCATCATGATATCATCATCATAATCATCTCATCATGATATCATCATCATGATATCATCATCATGATATCATCATCATCATCATCATCATCTCATCATGATATCATCATCATCTCATCATGATATCATCATCGTCTCATCATCATCATCATCATCTCATCATGATATCATCATCATGATATCATCATCATCGTCTCATCATGATATCATCATCATCATCATCTCATCATGATATCATCATCATAATCATCTCATCATGATATCATCATCATGATATCATCATCATGATATCATCATCATCATCATCATCATCATCATCTCATCATGATTTCATCATCATCATCATCTCATCATGATATCATCATCATGATATCATCATCATCATCATCAGCTCATCATGATATCATCATCATCATCATCTCATCATGATATCATCATCATGATATCATCATCATCATCATCTCATCATGATATCAGCATCATGATCATCTCATCATGATATCATCATCATGATCATCTCATCATGATATCATTATCATGATATCATCATCATGATATCATCATCACCATCATCTCATCATGATCTCATCATCATGATATCATCATCATCGTCTCATCATGATATCATCATCATCATCATCTCATCATGATATCATCATCATGCTATCATCATCATGATATTATCATCATCATCTCATCATGATATCAACATCATGATATCATCATCATCATCATCATCATCTCATCATGATATCATCATCATCTCATCATGATATCATCATCATCTCATCATGATATCATCATCATGATATTATCATCATCGTCTCATCATGATATCATCATCATCATCATCATCATCTCATCATGATATCATCATCATGATATCATCATCATCGTCTCATCATGATATCATCATCATCATCATCATCTCATCATGATATCATCATCATAATCATCTCATCATGATATCATCATCATGATATCATCATCATCTCATCATGATTTCATCATCATCATCTCATCATGATATCATCATCATCATCATCATCTCATCATAATATCATCATCATCATCATCATCATCATCATCATCATATTCATCATCATCATCTCATCATGATATCAACATCATGATATCATCATCATCATCATCTCATCATGATATCATCATCATGATATCATCATCATGATATCATCATCATCATCTCATCATGATATCAACATCATGATATCATCATCATCATCATCATCATTATCATCATATCTCATCATGATATCATCATCATCATCTCATCATGATATCATCATCATGATATCATCATCATGATATCATCATCATGATATCATCATCATCATCATCATCATCATCATCATCTCATCATGATATCATCATCATCATCTCTTCATGATATCATCATCTCATCATGATATCATCATCATCATCTCATCATGATATCATCATCATGATATCATCATCATGACATCATCATCATCATCTCATCATGATATCATCATCATGATATCATCATCATCGTCTCATCATGAAATCATCATCATCATCTCATCATCATGATATCATCATCATGATATCATCATCATCTCATCATGATATCATCATCATGATATCATCAACACCATCATCTCATCATGATCTCATCATCATGATATCATCATCATCGTCTCATCATGATATCATCATCACCATCATCTCATCATGATCTCATCATCATGATATCATCATCATCGTCTCATCATGATATCATTATCATCATCATCTCATCATGATATCATCATCATGCTATCATCATCATGATATTATCATCATCATCTCATCATGATATCAACATCATGATATCATCATCATCATCATCATCATCTCATCATGATATCATCATCATCTCATCATGATATCATCATCATGATATCATCATCATCGTCTCATCATGATATCATCATCATCATCATCTCATCATGATATCATCATCATGATATCATCATCATCGTCTCATCATGATATCATCATCATCATCATCATCATCTCATCATGATATCATCATCATAATCATCTCATCATGACATCATCATCATGATATCATCATCATCTCATCATGATTTCATCATCATCATCTCATCATGATATCATCATCATGATATCATCATCATGATATCATCATCTCATCATAATATCATCATCATCATCATCATCATCATCATCATCTCATCATGATATCAACATCATGATATCATCATCATCATCATCTCATCATGATATCATCATCATGATATCATCATCATGATATCATCATCATGATATCATCATCATCTTCATCTCATCATGATATCAACATCATCATCTCATCATGATATCGTCATCATGATATCATCATCATGATATCATCATCATGATATCATCGTCATGATATCATCATCATCATCATCATCATCATCATCATCTCATCATGATATCATCATCATCATCTCATCATGATATCGTCATCATGATATCATCATCATGATATCATCATCATGATATCATCATCATGATATCATCGTCATGATATCATCATCATCATCATCATCATCATCATCATCATCATCTCATCATGATATCATCATCATGATATCATCATCATCGTCTCATCATGAAATCATCATCATCATCATCTCATCATGATATCATCATCATAATCATCTCATCATGATATCATCATCATGATATCATCATCATCATTATCTCATCATGATTTCATCATCATCATCTCATCATGATATCAACATCATGATATCATCATCATCATCTCATCATGATATCATCATCATCATCATCATCATCATCATCATCATCATCATCATCTCATCATGATATCAACATCATGATATCATCATCATCATCATCATCTCATCATGATATCATCATCATGATATCATCATCATCATCATCATCATCTCATCATGATATCAACATCATGATATCATCATCATCATCATCATCTCATCATGATATCATTAGACATGTGCAAAACTAAAATTTTCGTTTCGTTTTCGTCCATTCGGACGAAAATGTTATTTATTTCGTCTAAAACGAATTTCGTTCATTAGTGCATTCGTTTCAGACGAAATTCGTTCATTATTTTCGTTTCGTTAATTTTTTTCGTTCGTTTTATAGAATACAATGTAATAGTATTGGCTTTCTATAAACCGAACGAGAGCCCCATTCATAAGAAATTCTTATGAATGGGGCTCTCGTTCGGTTCATAGAAAGGCAATAGTATTACTTGTATTCTATAAGCCGAAAGTCTATAAACCGAACGACTTTCGGTTTATAGACTTTCGGCTTATGGAATACATGTAATCCTATTGCTATTCTATAAACCGAACGACTTTCGGTTTATAGAATAGCCATAGGTTTACATGTATTACATAAGCCGAAAGTCTATAAACCGAAAGTCGTTCGGTTTATAGGCTGTCGGCATTTAACTATACAGAGACAGAGTCTCCATTCATAAAATTATGAATGGAGACTTTGTCTCCGTGTAGTAAAATGCCGACAGCCTATAAACCGAACGTTCGGTTTATAGGCTGTGGGCATTTTACTACACGGAGACAAAGTCTCCATTCATAATTTTATGAATTATAAAAATGCCCACAGTAAAATGCCCACAGCCTATAAACCGAACGTTCGGTTTATAGGCTGTCGGCTTATATAATACATGTAATCCTATGGCTATTCTATAAACCGAACGTTCGGTTTATAGAATAGCAATAGGAATACATGTATTCCATAAGCCGACAGCCTATAAACCGAACGTTCGGTTTATAGGCTGTGGGCATTTTACTACACGGAGACAAAGTCTCCATTCATAATTTTATGAATGGAGACTCTGTCTCCGTATAGTTAAATGCCGGTTTTTAACTATACGGAGACAAAGTCTCCATTTATAATTTTATGAATGGAGACTCTGTCTCCTTATAGTTAAATGCCGGTGTTCTGACAAATTTCTGGAGCAAATTCTCCTGCGCAATCGCAGGAGAATTTGCTCACTGCGCATGCGCATAAAGTTACAGCTGATAACTCAGCTGTAACTTTGTGACCACCGCGCATGCCCCAGCTGCGCAACCCACCTCCCGCCCCCTCACACCCCCTGCACACCCCTTCTTACCAGATCATCGACCACAGCGATACACAGCGCATGCGCACGCCTATCCAGCCGTTTAGGAATGTGCGCGTCCGTTGTTGTGTTCTTAAGGTGGTAAGTAACACGGGGCGTCGGGACATAAGGGGGCAAGCATCCTGGTGAGGGCTGCCTCATCTTGATGGGATTTGTGATCCTCCTGCTGTATTATTGATGCAGCAGGAGGATCACAAATCCCATCAAGATGAGGCAGCCCTCACCAGGATGCTTGCCCCCTTATGTCCCGACGCCCCGTGTTACTTACCACCTTAAGAACACAACAACGGACGCGCGCATTCCCAAACGGCTGGATAGGCGTGCGCATGCGCTGTGTATCGCTGTGGTCGATGATCTGGTAAGAAGGGGTGTGCGGCGGGTGTGAGGGGGCGGGAGGTGGGTTGCGCAGCTGTCTCATGCACGGTGGTCACAAAGTTACAGCTGAGTTATCAGCTGTAACTTTATGCGCATGCGCAGTGAGCAAATTCTCCTGCGATTGCGCAGGAGAATTTGCTCCAGAAATTTGTCAGAACACCGGCTTTTAACTATACGGAGACAAAGTCTCCATTTATAATTTTATGAATGGAGACTCTGTCTCCGTATAGTTAAATGCCCACAGCCTATAAACCGAACGTTCGGTTTATAGGCTGTCGGCTTTTAACTATACGTTTGTCTCCATTCATAAATTTATGAATGGAGACTCTGTCTCCGTATAGTTAAATGCTATTGTATTCTATAAACCGACTCTATTTCGGCTTATAGAATGCAATAGTACTACGAATGGACGAATGAACGAATGATTTTCCTTTATTAACTATTCGTTCATTCGATTTAGTTAGCTTAGCATTTTCGTTCTTCGTTTTTCGGGCGAATGGACGAAAATGCAATTTTCGGACGAAAATGCATTCGTCCGAAAACGAATGCACATGTCTAGTATATATTCACATGTAAATTGCTTTTTTAATAAAAAATTATGATATAAATAAAATCTTGTTTTTATTTCCTTTTATGTGACAAAGCTGCCTCTCTCTTTCCCTTGCCCCCAGATTTGTCGCTCTCCCCCCCTTAGTGTTGTCTCTCTCTCACCCTCCCTTTGGCTCCCCCCTCGCTCCCCTTGTGTCTGTCTCTTCCCCCCTTCCCTCCTCTTGTTTCTCTCTGCCCCCCCCCTTGTTATTCTGTCCCCCCCTCACCTGTTTCTTGCTCCCTGGTGGCTAGTGGGGGCAGCCGGGGGATGTATGCACTATACATAATAGACGGAAGTGTCGGGCAGCATGGAGGTTGTCTGCACGATTCGTGCAGACATCCCCCAGCTGCCCGATTCTCCCTGGTGGCTAGCGAGGCAGCGGTGGATGTCTGCGCGATGAGCGAGACCTCCCCTGCTGCCGCCCGGAACGACAGCCAGGACTTTTATGAGGAAGCCGGAAGTACCCAGCTTCATCATAGAAGTCCCGGCGGTCATGCCGGGCGGCAGCAGGAGAGGTCTCGCTCATCGCGCAGACATCCTCCGCTCCCTCGCTAGCCACCAGGGAGAATCGGGCAGCTGAGGGGTGTCTGCACGAATCGTGCAGACAACCTCCATGCTGCCCGACACTTCCGTCTATTATGTATAGTGCATACATCCCCCGGCTGCCCCCACTAGCCACCAGGGAGCAAGAAACAGGTGAGGGGGGGACAGAATAACAAGGGGGGGGGGGCAGAGAGAAACAAGGGGAGGGAAGGGGGGAAGAGACAGACACAAGGGGAGCGAGGGGGGAGCCAAAGGGAGGGTGAGAGAGAGACAACACTAAGGGGGGGAGAGCGACAAATCTGGGGGCAAGGGAAAGAGAGAGGCAGCATTGTCACATAAAAGGAAATAAAAACAAGATTTTTTTATATCATAATTTTTTATTTAAAAAGCAATTTACATGTGAATATATACTAGACATGTGCATTCGTTTTCGGACGAATGCATTTTCGTCCGAAAATTGCATTTTCGTCCATTCGCCCGAAAAACGAAGAACGAAAATGCTAAGCTAACTAAAGCCGAATGAACGAATGGTTAATAAAGGAAAATCATTCGTCCATTCGTAGTACTATTGCATTCTATAAGCCGAAATAGAGTCGGTTTATAGAATACAATAGCATTTAACTATACGGAGACAGAGTCTCCATTCATAAAATTATGAATGGAGACTTTGTCTCCGTGTAGTAAAATGCCCACAGCCTATAAACCGAACGTTCGGTTTATAGGCTGTCGGCTTATGGAATACATGTATTCCTATTGCTATTCTATAAACCGAACTTTCGGTTTATAGAATAGCCATAGGATTACATGTATTACATAAGCCGAAAGTCTATAAACCGATCGTTCGGTTTATAGACTTTCGGCATTTTACTACACGGAGACAAAGTCTCCATTCATAATTTTATGAATGGAGACTCTGTCTCTGTATAGTTAAATGCCGACAGCCTATAAACCGAACGACTTTCGGTTTATAGACTTTCGGCTTATGTACTACATGTAATCCTATGGCTATTCTATAAACCGAAAGTCGTTCGGTTTATAGTTTAGCAATAGCATTACATGTATTCTATAAACCGAACGTCGTTCGTTTTAAAGACTTTCGGCTTATAGAATACTATTGGCTTTCTATAAACCGAACTAGAGTCGAGTCCCCATTCATAAGAAATTCTTATGAATGAGGAGGGACTCTAGTTAGGTTTATAGAATGCCAATAGTATTCTATAAGCCGAAAGTCTTTAAAACGAACGACGTTCGGTTTATAGAATGCATGTAATGCTATTGCTGTTCTATAAGCCGAATGTCTTTCGGCTTATAGAACAGCAATAGCATTACATGTATTCTATAAACCGAACGTCGTTTGTTTTAAAGACTTTCGGCTTATAGAATACATGCTGCTATTGGTTGTCTATAAACCGAAAGAGTCCCCATTCATACGAATAGGTCAATTGACCTATTCGTATGAATGGGAACTCAATTTCGGTTTATAGGAAGCTAATAGCATTACATGCATTCCATAAACCGAAAGTCATTCATGTCGGTTTATGGAATGTAGTACAATGCTATTGGTATTGTAAACCGACTCTATTTCGGTTTAGAATGCCAATAGCACGAATGGACGAATGGACGAATGAACGAATGATTTTCGTTTATTAACCATTCGTTCATTCGGATTTTGTTAGTTAAAATTTTCGTTATTCGTTTTTCGGACGAATGGACGAAAATGCTATTTTCGTCCGAAAATGCATTCGTCCGAAAACGAATGCACATGTCTAGATATCATCATCATGATATCATCATCATCATCTCATCATGATATCAACATCATGATATCATCATCATCTCATCATGATATTATCATCATCATATCATCATCATGATATCATCATCATGATATCATCATCATCATCATCATCTCATCATGATATCATCATCATCTTCATCATCATCATCTCATCTTGATACCATCATCATGATATCATCATCATCGTCTCATCATGATATCATCATGATCATCATCTCATCATGATATCATCATCATGATCATTTCCTCATGATATCATCATCATGATTTCAACATCATCATCTCATCATGATATCATCATCATCATCATCATTATCATCTCATCATGATATCATCATCATGATATCATCATCATCGTCTCATCATGATATCATCATCATCATCATCTCATCATGATATCATCATCATGATCATCTCATCATGATATCATCATCATGATATCATCATCATGATATCATCATCATGATATCATCATCATCATCTCATCATGATATCATCATCATGATATCATCATCATGATATCATCATCATCATCATCATCGTCTCATCATGATATCATCATCATCGTCTCATCATGATATCATCATCATCTCATCATGATATCATCCTCATGATATCATCATCATCATCATCATCATAATCATCTCAGCATGATATCATCATCATCGTCTCATCATGATATCATCATCATGATATCATCATCATCATAATCATCTCAGCATGATATCATCATCATCGTCTCATCATGATATCATCATCATGATATCATCATCATCATCATCGTCTCATCATGATATCATCATCATCATCATCATCTCATCATGATATCATCATCATAATCATCTCATCATGATATCATCATCATGATATCATCATCATGATATCATCATCATCATCTCATCATGATATCAACATCATGATATCATCATCATCATCATCATCATCATATCTCATCATGATATCATCATCATCATCTCATCATGATATCATCATCATGATATCATCATCATGATATCATCATCATCATCATCATCATCATCATCATCTCATCATGATATCATCATCATGATATCATCATCATCATCTCATCATGATATCAACATCATGATATCATCATCATCTCATCATGATATTATCATCATCATATCATCATCATGATATCATCATCATGATATCATCATCATCATCATCATCTCATCATGATATCATCATCATCTTCATCATCATCATCTCATCTTGATACCATCATCATGATATCATCATCATCGTCTCATCATGATATCATCATGATCATCATCTCATCATGATATCATCATCATGATCATTTCCTCATGATATCATCATCATGATTTCAACATCATCATCTCATCATGATATCATCATCATCATCATCATTATCATCTCATCATGATATCATCATCATGATATCATCATCATCGTCTCATCATGATATCATCATCATCATCATCTCATCATGATATCATCATCATGATCATCTCATCATGATATCATCATAATGATATCATCATCATGATATCATCATCATGATATCATCATCATGATATCATCATCATCATCTCATCATGATATCATCATCATGATATCATCATCATGATATCATCATCATCATCATCATCGTCTCATCATGATATCATCATCATCGTCTCATCATGATATCATCATCATCTCATCATGATATCATCCTCATGATATCATCATCATCATCATCATCATAATCATCTCAGCATGATATCATCATCATCGTCTCATCATGATATCATCATCATGATATCATCATCATCATAATCATCTCAGCATGATATCATCATCATCGTCTCATCATGATATCATCATCATGATATCATCATCATCATCATCGTCTCATCATGATATCATCATCATCATCATCATCTCATCATGATATCATCATCATAATCATCTCATCATGATATCATCATCATGATATCATCATCATGATATCATCATCATCATCTCATCATGATATCAACATCATGATATCATCATCATCATCATCATCATCATCATATCTCATCATGATATCATCATCATCATCTCATCATGATATCATCATCATGATATCATCATCATGATATCATCATCATCATCATCATCATCATCTCATCATGATATCATCATCATGATATCATCATCATCATCTCATCATGATATCAACATCATGATATCATCATCATCTCATCATGATATTATCATCATCATATCATCATCATGATATCATCATCATGATATCATCATCATCATCTCATCATGATATCATCATCATCTTCATCATCATCATCTCATCTTGATACCATCATCATGATATCATCATCATCGTCTCATCATGATATCATCATGATCATCATCTCATCATGATATCATCATCATGATCATTTCCTCATGATATCATCATCATGATTTCAACATCATCATCTCATCATGATATCATCATCATCATCATCATTATCATCTCATCATGATATCATCATCATGATATCATCATCATCGTCTCATCATGATATCATCATCATCATCATCTCATCATGATATCATCATCATGATCATCTCATCATGATATCATCATCATGATATCATCATCATGATATCATCATCATCATCTCATCATGATATCATCATCATGATATCATCATCATGATATCATCATCATGATATCATCATCATCATCATCGTCTCATCATGATATCATCATCATCGTCTCATCATGATATCATCATCATCTCATCATGATATCATCATCATGATATCATCATCATCATCATCATCATAATCATCTCAGCATGATATCATCATCATCGTCTCATCATGATATCATCATCATGATATCATCATCATCATAATCATCTCAGCATGATATCATCATCATCGTCTCATCATGATATCATCATCATGATATCATCATCATCATCATCATCGTCTCATCATGATATCATCATCATCATCATCATCTCATCATGATATCATCATCATAATCATCTCATCATGATATCATCATCATGATATCATCATCATGATATCATCATCATCATCTCATCATGATATCAACATCATGATATCATCATCATCATCATCATCATCATATCTCATCATGATATCATCATCATCATCTCATCATGATATCATCATCATGATATCATCATCATGATATCATCATCATCATCATCATCATCATCATCATCATCATCATCTCATCATGATATCATCATCATCATCTCTTCATGATATCATCATCTCATCATGATATCATCATCATCATCTCATCATGATATCATCATCATGATATCATCATCATGACATCATCATCATCATCATCTCATCATGATATCATCATCATGATATCATCATCATGATATCATCATCATGATATCATCATCATGATATCATCATCATCGTCTCATCATGAAATCATCATCATCATCTCATCATCATGATATCATCATCATGATATCATCATCATCTCATCATGATCTCATCATCATGATATCATCATCATGATATCATCATCATCGTCTCATCATGAAATCATCATCATCATCTCATCATCATGATATCATAATCATGATATCATCATCATCTCATCATGATATCATCATCATGATATCATCATCACCATCATCTCATCATGATCTCATCATCATGATATCATCATCATCGTCTCCTCATGAAATCATCATCATCATCTCATCATCATGATATCATCATCATGATATCATCATCATGATATTATCATCATCATCTCATCATGATATCAACATAATGATATCATCATCATCATCATCATCATCATCATCTCATCATGATATCATCATCATCTCATCATGATATCATCATCATGATATCATCATATTGATATCATCATCATCGTCTCATCATGATATCATCATCATCATCATCTCATCATGATATCATCATCATGATATCATTATCATCGTCTCATCATGATATCATCATCATCATCATCATCTCATCATGATATCATCATCATAATCATCTCATCATGACATCATCATCATCATCATCATCATCATCTCAT
Source organism: Pelodytes ibericus (assembly GCA_036172795.1). Classification (NCBI taxonomy): domain Eukaryota; kingdom Metazoa; phylum Chordata; class Amphibia; order Anura; family Pelodytidae; genus Pelodytes; species Pelodytes ibericus. The sequence continues at coordinate 186,010 of JAYKOZ010000087.1, forward strand.
CATGATATCATCATCATCTCTTCATGATATCATCATCTCATCATGATATCATCATCTCATCATGATATCTTCATCATCATCTCATCATGATATCATCATCATCATCATCATCTCATCATGATATCATCATCATCATCTCATCATGATATCATCATCATGATACCATCATCATGATATCATCATCATCTCATCATGATATCATCATCATGATATCATCATCATGATATCATCATCATCGTCTCATCATGATATCATCATCATTATCATCTCATCATGATATCGTCATCATGATATCATCATCATCATCATCTCATCATGATATCATCATCATCATCATCATCATAATGATATCATCATCATGATATCATCATCATGATATCATCATCATCATCATCATCTCATCATGATATCATCATCATCATCATCATCATCATCATCATCATCATCATCATCTCATCTTGATACCATCATCATGATATCATCATCATCGTCTCATCATGATATCATCATGATCATCATCTCATCATGATATCATCATCATGATCATTTCCTCATGATATCATCATCATGATATCATCATCATCATCATCTCATCATGATATCAACATCATGATATTATCATCATCGTCTCATCGTGATATCATCATCATCTCATCATGATATCATCATCTCATCATGATATCATCATCTCATCATGATATTATCATCTCATCATGATATCATCATCATGATATCATCATCATGATATCATCATCATGATATCATCATCATCATCATCTCATCATGATATCATCATCATCATCATCTCATCATGATATCATCATCATGATATCATCATCATCATCATCTCATCATGATATCATCATCATGATATCATCATCATCGTCTCATCATGATATCATCATCATCATCTCATCATGATATCATCATCATGATATCATCATAATCATCATCTCATCATGATATCATGATATCATCATCATCATCATGATATCATCATCATGATATCATCATCATGATATCATCATCATGATATCATCATCATCATCATCTCATCATGATATCATCATCATCATCTCATCATGATATCATCATCATCATCATCATCATCTCATCATGATATCATCATCATCATCTTCATCATCTCATCATGATATCAACATCATGATATCATCATCATCTCATCATGATATCATCATCATGATATCATCATCATGATATCATCATCATGATATCATCATCATCATCATCTCATCATGATATCATCATCATCATCATCTCATCATGATATCATCATCATGATATCATCATCATCATCATCTCATCATGATATCATCATCATGATATCATCATCATCGTCTCATCATGATATTATCATCATCATCTCATTATGATATCAACATCATGATATCATCATCATCATCATCATCATCATCATCATCTCATCATGATATCATCATCATCTCATCATGATATCATCATCATCATCATCTCATCATGATATCATCATCATGATATCATCATCATCGTCTCATCATGATATCATCATCATCATCATCATCATCATCTCATCATGATATCATCATCATAATCATCTCATCATGATATCATCATCATGATATCATCATCATATCATCATCATCATCATCTCATCATCATCATCATCATCATCATCATCTCATCATGATATCATCATCATAATCATCTCATCATGATATCATCATCATGATATCATCATCATCATCATCATCTCATCATGATATCATCATCATCATCATCTCATCATGATATCATAATCATGATATCATCATCATGATATCATCATCATCTCATCATGATATCATCATCATGATATCATCATCATGATATCATCATCATCATCATCATCTCATCATGATATCAACATCATGATATCATCATCATCATCATCATCATCATCATCATCATCATCATCATCATCTCATCATGATATCATCATCATCATCATCTCATCATGATATCATCATCATGATATCATCATCATGATATCATCATCATGATATCATCATGATATCATCATCATGAGATCATCATCATCATCATCATCATCATCATCTCATCATGATACCATCATCATGATATCATCATCATTATCTCATCATGATATCATCATCTCATCATGATATCATCATCATCATCATCTCATCATGATATCATCATCATGATATCATCATCATGATATCATCATCATGATATCATCATCATGATATCATCATCATCATCATCTCATCATGATATCATCATCATGATATCATCATCGTCTCATCATGATATCATCATCGTCTCATCATGATATCATCATCATCATCATCTCATCATGATATCATCATCATGATATCATCATCATCGTCTCATCATGATATCATCATCATCATCATCATCATCATCTCATCATGATATCATCATCATAATCATCTCATCATGATATCATCATCATGATATCATCATCATGATATCATCATCATCATCATCATCTCATCATCATCATCATCATCATCATCATCATCTCATCATGATATCATCATCATAATCATCTCATCATGATATCATCATCATGATATCATCATCATAATCATCTCATCATGATATCATCATCATGATATCATCATCATCATCATCATCTCATCATCATCATCATCTCATCATGATATCATCATCATAATCATCTCATCATGATATCATCATCATGATATCGTCATCATCATCATCATCATGATATCGTCATCATCATCATCATCATCATCATCTCATCATGATTTCATCATCATCATCATCTCATCATGATATCATCATCATGATATCATCATCATCATCATCATCATCTCATCATGATATCATCATCATCATCATCTCATCATGATATCATCATGATATCATCATCATCATCATCATCTCATCATGATATCATCATCATGATATCATCATCATGATATCATCATCATGATATCATCATCATCATCATCATCATCATCTCATCATGATATCAACATCATGATATCATCATCATCATCATCATCATCATCTCATCATGATATCATCATCATCATCATCATCATCATCTCATCATGATATCATCATCATGATATCATCATCATCATCATCATCTCATCATGATATCATCATCATCTCATCATGATATCATCATCATGATATCATCATCATCATCATCTCATCATGATATCATCATCATGATATCATCATCATGATATCATCATCATGATATCATCATCATGATATCATCATCATGATATCATCATCATCATCATCATCATCATCATCATCATCATCATCTCATCATGATACCATCATCATGATATCATCATCATTATCTCATCATGATATCATCATCTCATCATGATATCATCATCATTATCTCATCATGATATCATCATCATGATATCATCATCATGATATCATCATCATGATATCATCATCATCATCATCATCTCATCATGATATCATCATCATGATATCATCATCGTCTCATCATGATATCATCATCATCATCATCATCATCATCTCAGCATGATATCATCATCATGATATCATCATCATCATCGTCTCATCATGATATCATCATCATCATCATCATCTCATCATGATATCATCATCATGATATCATCATCATCATCATCATCATCATCATCATCATCATCATCATCATCATCATCATCATCTCATCATGATATCATCATCATCTCTTCATGATATCATCATCTCATCATGATATCATCATCTCATCATGATATCTTCATCATCATCTCATCATGATATCATCATCATCATCATCTCATCATGATATCATCATCATAATCTCATCATGATATCATCATCATGATACCATCATCATGATATCATCATCATCATCTCATCATGATATCATCATCATGATATCATCATCATGATATCATCATCATCGTCTCATCATGATATCATCATCATCATCATCTCATCATGATATCATCATCATGATATCATCATCATCATCATCTCATCATGATATCATCATCATCATCTCATCATGATATCAACATCATGATATCATCATCATCATCATCATCATCTCATCATGATATCATCATCATCATATCATCATCATGATATCATCATCATCTCATCATGATATCATCATCATCATCATCATCATCATCATCATCTCATCTTGATACCATCATCATGATATCATCATCATCGTCTCATCATGATATCAACATCATGATATCATCATCATCATCATCATCATCTCATCATGATATCATCATCATCTCATCATGATATCATCATCATGATATCATCATCATCGTCTCATCATGATATCATCATCATCATCATCATCTCATCATGATATCATCATCATGATATCATCATCATCATCATCATCATCTCATCATGATATCATCATCATCATCTCATCATGATATCATCATCATGATATCATCATCATCATCATCATCTCATCATGATATCATCATCATCATCATCTCATCATGATATCATCATCATGATATCATCATCATCATCATCTCATCATGATATCATCATCATGATATCATCATCATGATATCATCATCATCATCATCATCTCATCATGATATCAACATCATGATATCATCATCATCATCATCATCATCATCATCATCATCATCTCATCATGATATCATCATCATCATCATCATCATCTCATCATGATACCATCATCATGATATCATCATCATTATCTCATCATGATATCATCATCTCATCATGATATCATCATCATTATCTCATCATGATATCATCATCATCTCTTCATGATATCATCATCTCATCATGATATCATCATCTCATCATGATATCTTCATCATCATCTCATCATGATATCATCATCATCATCATCTCATCATGATATCATCATCATCATCTCATCATGATATCATCATCATGATACCATCATCATGATATCATCATCATCATCTCATCATGATATCATCATCATGATATCATCATCATGATATCATCATCATCGTCTCATCATGATATCATCATCATCATCATCTCATCATGATATCATCATCATGATATCATCATCATCATCATCTCATCATGATATCATCATCATCATCTCATCATGATATCAACATCATGATATCATCATCATCATCATCATCATCTCATCATGATATCATCATCATCATATCATCATCATGATATCATCATCATCATCATCATCTCATCATGATATCATCATCATCATCATCATCATCATCATCTCATCTTGATACCATCATCATGATATCATCATCATCGTCTCATCATGATATCAACATCATGATATCATCATCATCATCATCATCATCTCATCATGATATCATCATCATCTCATCATGATATCATCATCATGATATCATCATCATCGTCTCATCATGATATCATCATCATCATCATCATCTCATCATGATATCATCATCATGATATCATCATCATCATCATCATCATCTCATCATGATATCATCATCATCATCTCATCATGATATCATCATCATGATATCATCATCATCATCATCATCTCATCATGATATCATCATCATCATCATCTCATCATGATATCATCATCATGATATCATCATCATCATCATCTCATCATGATATCAACATCATGATATCATCATCATCATCATCATCATCATCATCTCATCATGATATCATCATCATCATCATCATCATCATCATCTCATCATGATACCATCATCATGATATCATCATCATTATCTCATCATGATATCATCATCTCATCATGATATCATCATCATTATCTCATCATGATATCATCATCATCTCTTCATGATATCATCATCTCATCATGATATCATCATCTCATCATGATATCTTCATCATCATCTCATCATGATATCATCATCATCATCATCTCATCATGATATCATCATCATCATCTCATCATGATATCATCATCATGATACCATCATCATGATATCATCATCATCATCTCATCATGATACCATCATCATGATATCATCATCATGATATCATCATCATCGTCTCATCATGATATCATCATCTCATCATGATATCTTCATCATCATCTCATCATGATATCATCATCATCATCATCTCATCATGATATCATCATCATAATCTCATCATGATATCATCATCATGATACCATCATCATGATATCATCATCATCATCTCATCATGATATCATCATCATGATATCATCATCATGATATCATCATCATCGTCTCATCATGATATCATCATCATCATCATCTCATCATGATATCATCATCATGATATCATCATCATCATCATCTCATCATGATATCATCATCATCATCTCATCATGATATCAACATCATCATCATCATCATCTCATCATGATATCATCATCATCATATCATCATCATGATATCATCATCATCTCATCATGATATCATCATCATCATCATCATCATCATCATCTCATCTTGATACCATCATCATGATATCATCATCATCGTCTCATCATGATATCAACATCATGATATCATCATCATCATCATCATCATCATCTCATCATGATATCATCATCATCTCATCATGATATCATCATCATGATATCATCATCATCGTCTCATCATGATATCATCATCATCATCATCATCTCATCATGATATCATCATCATGATATCATCATCATCATCATCATCATCTCATCATGATATCATCATCATCATCTCATCATGATATCATCATCATGATATCATCATCATCATCATCATCTCATCATGATATCATCATCATCTCATCATGATATCATCATCATGATATCATCATCATCATCATCTCATCATGATATCATCATCATGATATCATCATCATGATATCATCATCATCATCATCTCATCATGATATCAACATCATGATATCATCATCATCATCATCATCATCATCATCTCATCATGATATCATCATCATCATCATCATCATCTCATCATGATACCATCATCATGATATCATCATCATTATCTCATCATGATATCATCATCTCATCATGATATCATCATCATTATCTCATCATGATATCATCATCATCTCTTCATGATATCATCATCTCATCATGATATCATCATCTCATCATGATATCTTCATCATCATCTCATCATGATATCATCATCATCATCATCTCATCATGATATCATCATCATCATCTCATCATGATATCATCATCATGATACCATCATCATGATATCATCATCATCATCTCATCATGATATCATCATCATGATATCATCATCATGATATCATCATCATCGTCTCATCATGATATCATCATCATCATCATCTCATCATGATATCATCATCATGATATCATCATCATCATCTCATCATGATATCATCATCATCATCTCATCATGATATCAACATCATGATATCATCATCATCATCATCATCATCTCATCATGATATCATCATCATCATATCATCATCATGATATCATCATCATCATCATCATCTCATCATGATATCATCATCATCATCATCATCATCATCATCTCATCTTGATACCATCATCATGATATCATCATCATCGTCTCATCATGATATCAACATCATGATATCATCATCATCATCATCATCATCTCATCATGATATCATCATCATCTCATCATGATATCATCATCATGATATCATCATCATCGTCTCATCATGATATCATCATCATCATCATCATCTCATCATGATATCATCATCATGATATCATCATCATCATCTCATCATGATATCATCATCATCATCTCATCATGATATCATCATCATGATATCATCATCATCATCATCATCTCATCATGATATCATCATCATCATCATCTCATCATGATATCATCATCATGATATCATCATCATCATCATCTCATCATGATATCAACATCATGATATCATCATCATCATCATCATCATCATCATCATCTCATCATGATATCATCATCATCATCATCATCATCTCATCATGATACCATCATCATGATATCATCATCATTATCTCATCATGATATCATCATCTCATCATGATATCATCATCATTATCTCATCATGATATCATCATCATCTCTTCATGATATCATCATCTCATCATGATATCATCATCTCATCATGATATCATCATCTCATCATGATATCTTCATCATCATCTCATCATGATATCATCATCATCATCATCTCATCATGATATCATCATCATCATCTCATCATGATATCATCATCATGATACCATCATCATGATATCATCATCATCATCTCATCATGATACCATCATCATGATATCATCATCATGATATCATCATCATCGTCTCATCATGATATCATCATCATCATCTCATCATGATATCATCATCATGATATCATCATCATCATCATCTCATCATGATATCATCATCATCATCTCATCATGATATCAACATCATGATATCATATTCATCATCATCATCATCTCATCATGATATCATCATCATCATATCATCATCATGATATCATCATCATCATCATCATCTCATCATGATATCATCATCATCATCATCATCATCATCATCTCATCTTGATACCATCATCATGATATCATCATCATCGTCTCATCATGATATCAACATCATGATATCATCATCATCATCATCATTATCATCTCATCATGATATCATCATCATCTCATCATGATATCATCATCATGATATCATCATCATCGTCTCATCATGATATCATCATCATCATCATCATCTCATCATGATATCATCATCATGATATCATCATCATCATCATCATCATCATCTCATCATGATATCATCATCATCATCTCATCATGATATCATCATCATGATATCATCATCATCATCATCATCATCTCATCATGATATCATCATCATCATCATCTCATCATGATATCATCATCATGATATCATCATCATCATCATCATCTCATCATGATATCATCATCATGATATCATCATCATGATATCATCATCATCATCATCTCATCATGATATCAACATCATGATATCATCATCATCATCATCATCATCATCATCTCATCATGATATCATCATCATCATCATCATCATCTCATCATGATACCATCATCATGATATCATCATCATTATCTCATCATGATATCATCATCTCATCATGATATCATCATCATTATCTCATCATGATATCATCATCATGATATCATCATCATGATATCATCATCATGATATCATCATCATCTCATCATGATATCATCATCATGATATCATCATCGTCTCATCATGATATCATCATCATCATCATCATCATCATCATCATCATCATCATCATCATCATCATCATCTCAGCATGATATCATCATCATGATATCATCATCATCATCGTCTCATCATGATATCATCATCATCATCATCTCATCATGATATCATCATCATGATATCATCATCATCATCATCTCATCATGATATCATCATCATGATATCATCATCATGATATCATCATCATCATCATCTCATCATGATATCAACATCATGATATCATCATCATCATCATCATCATCATCATCTCATCATGATATCATCATCATCATCATCATCATCTCATCATGATACCATCATCATGATATCATCATCATTATCTCATCATGATATCATCATCTCATCATGATATCATCATCATTATCTCATCATGATATCATCATCATCTCTTCATGATGTCATCATCTCATCATGATATCATCATCTCATCATGATATCTTCATCATCATCTCATCATGATATCATCATCATCATCATCTCATCATGATATCATCATCATCATCATCATCGTCTCATCATGATATCATCATCATCATCATCATCTCATCATGATATCATCATCATGATATCATCATCATCATCATCATCATCTCATCATGATATCATCATCATCATCTCATCATGATATCATCATCATGATATCATCATCATCATCATCTCATCATGATATCATCATCATCATCATCTCATCATGATATCATCATCATGATATCATCATCATCATCATCTCATCATGATATCAACATCATGATATCATCATCATCATCATCATCATCATCATCTCATCATGATATCATCATCATCATCATCATCATCTCATCATGATACCATCATCATGATATCATCATCATTATCTCATCATGATATCATCATCTCATCATGATATCATCATCATTATCTCATCATGATATCATCATCATCTCTTCATGATATCATCATCTCATCATGATATCATCATCTCATCATGATATCTTCATCATCATCTCATCATGATATCATCATCATCATCATCTCATCATGATATCATCATCATCATCTCATCATGATATCATCATCATGATACCATCATCATGATATCATCATCATCATCTCATCATGATATCATCATCATGATATCATCATCATCGTCTCATCATCATCGTCTCATCATGATATCATCATCATCATCATCTCATCATGATATCATCATCATGATATCATCATCATCATCATCTCATCATGATATCATCATCATCATCTCATCATGATATCAACATCATGATATCATCATCATCATCATCATCATCTCATCATGATATCATCATCATCATATCATCATCATGATATCATCATCATCATCATCATCTCATCATGATATCATCATCATCATCATCATCATCATCATCTCATCTTGATACCATCATCATGATATCATCATCATCGTCTCATCATGATATCAACATCATGATATCATCATCATCATCATCATCATCATCTCATCATGATATCATCATCATCTCATCATGATATCATCATCATGATATCATCATCATCGTCTCATCATGATATCATCATCATCATCATCTCATCATGATATCATCATCATGATATCATCATCATCATCATCATCATCTCATCATGATATCATCATCATCATCTCATCATGATATCATCATCATGATATCATCATCATCATCATCATCTCATCATGATATCATCATCATCATCATCTCATCATGATATCATCATCATGATATCATCATCATCATCATCTCATCATGATATCATCATCATGATATCATCATCATGATATCATCATCATCATCATCTCATCATGATATCAACATCATGATATCATCATCATCATCATCATCATCATCATCATCTCATCATGATATCATCATCATCATCATCATCATCTCATCATGATACCATCATCATGATATCATCATCATTATCTCATCATGATATCATCATCTCATCATGATATCATCATCATTATCTCATCATGATATCATCATCATCTCTTCATGATATCATCATCTCATCATGATATCATCATCTCATCATGATATCTTCATCATCATCTCATCATGATATCATCATCATCATCATCTCATCATGATATCATCATCATCATCATCTCATCATGATATCATCATCATCATCATCTCATCATGATATCATCATCATGATACCATCATCATGATATCATCATCATCATCTCATCATGATATCATCATCATGATATCATCATCATGATATCATCATCATCGTCTCATCATGATATCATCATCATCATCATCTCATCATGATATCATCATCATGATATCATCATCATCATCATCTCATCATGATATCATCATCATCATCTCATCATGATATCAACATCATGATATCATCATCATCATCATCATCATCTCATCATGATATCATCATCATCATATCATCATCATGATATCATCATCATCATCATCATCTCATCATGATATCATCATCATCATCATCATCATCATCATCTCATCTTGATACCATCATCATGATATCATCATCATCATCGTCTCATCATGATATCAACATCATGATATCATCATCATCATCATCATCATCATCTCATCATGATATCATCATCATCATCATCATCATCTCATCATGATATCATCATCATGATATCATCATCATCATCATCATCATCTCATCATGATATCATCATCATCATCTCATCATGATATCATCATCATGATATCATCATCATCATCATCATCTCATCATGATATCATCATCATCATCATCTCATCATGATATCATCATCATGATATCATCATCATCATCATCTCATCATGATATCAACATCATGATATCATCATCATCATCATCATCATCTCATCATGATATCATCATCATCATCATCATCATCTCATCATGATACCATCATCATGATATCATCATCATTATCTCATCATGATATCATCATCTCATCATGATATCATCATCATTATCTCATCATGATATCATCATCATCTCTTCATGATATCATCATCTCATCATGATATCATCATCTCATCATGATATCTTCATCATCATCTCATCATGATATCATCATCATCATCATCTCATCATGATATCATCATCATCATCTCATCATGATATCATCATCATGATACCATCATCATGATATCATCATCATCATCTCATCATGATATCATCATCATGATATCATCATCATGATATCATCATCATCGTCTCATCATGATATCATCATCATCATCATCTCATCATGATATCATCATCATGATATCATCATCATCATCATCTCATCATGATATCATCATCATCATCTCATCATGATATCAACATCATGATATCATCATCATCATCATCATCATCATCTCATCATGATATCATCATCATCATATCATCATCATGATATCATCATCATCATCATCTCATCATGATATCATCATCATCATCATCATCATCTCATCTTGATACCATCATCATGATATCATCATCATCGTCTCATCATGATATCAACATCATGATATCATCATCATCATCATCATCATCATCATCTCATCATGATATCATCATCATCTCATCATGATATCATCATCATGATATCATCATCATCGTCTCATCATGATATCATCATCATCATCATCATCTCATCATGATATCATCATCATGATATCATCATCATCATCATCATCATCATCATCTCATCATGATATCATCATCATCATCATCATCATCATCATCTCATCATGATATCATCATCATCATCTCATCATGATATCATCATCATGATATCATCATCATCATCATCATCTCATCATGATATCATCATCATCATCATCTCATCATGATATCATCATCATGATATCATCATCATCATCATCTCATCATGATATCATCATCATGATATCATCATCATGATATCATCATCATCATCATCTCATCATGATATCAACATCATGATATCATCATCATCATCATCATCATCATCATCTCATCATGATATCATCATCATCATCATCATCATCATCTCATCATGATACCATCATCATGATATCATCATCATTATCTCATCATGATATCATCATCTCATCATGATATCATCATCATTATCTCATCATGATATCATCATCATCTCTTCATGATATCATCATCTCATCATGATATCATCATCTCATCATGATATCTTCATCATCATCTCATCATGATATCATCATCATCATCATCTCATCATGATATCATCATCATCATCTCATCATGATATCATCATCATGATACCATCATCATCATCATCTCATCATGATATCATCATCATGATATCATCATCATGATATCATCATCATCGTCTCATCATGATATCATCATCATCATCATCTCATCATGATATCATCATCATGATATCATCATCATCATCATCTCATCATGATATCATCATCATCATCTCATCATGATATCAACATCATGATATCATCATCATCATCATCATCATCTCATCATGATATCATCATCATCATATCATCATCATGATATCATCATCATCATCATCATCTCATCATGATATCATCATCATCATCATCTCATCTTGATACCATCATCATGATATCATCATCATCGTCTCATCATGATATCAACATCATGATATCATCATCATCATCATCATCATCATCTCATCATGATATCATCATCATCTCATCATGATATCATCATCATGATATCATCATCATCGTCTCATCATGATATCATCATCATCATCATCATCTCATCATGATATCATCATCATGATATCATCATCATCATCATCATCATCTCATCATGATATCATCATCATCATCTCATCATGATATCATCATCATGATATCATCATCATCATCATCATCTCATCATGATATCATCATCATCATCATCTCATCATGATATCATCATCATGATATCATCATCATCATCATCTCATCATGATATCAACATCATGATATCATCATCATCATCATCATCATCATCATCATCATCATCATCTCATCATGATATCATCATCATCATCATCATCATCTCATCATGATACCATCATCATGATATCATCATCATTATCTCATCATGATATCATCATCTCATCATGATATCATCATCATTATCTCATCATGATATCATCATCATCTCTTCATGATATCATCATCTCATCATGATATCATCATCTCATCATGATATCTTCATCATCATCTCATCATGATATCATCATCATCATCATCTCATCATGATATCATCATCATCATCTCATCATGATATCATCATCATGATACCATCATCATGATATCATCATCATCATCTCATCATGATATCATCATCATGATATCATCATCATGATATCATCATCATCGTCTCATCATGATATCATCATCATCATCGTCTCATCATGATATCATCATCATGATATCATCATCATCATCATCTCATCATGATATCATCATCATCATCTCATCATGATATCAACATCATGATATCATCATCATCATCATCATCATCTCATCATGATATCATCATCATCATATCATCATCATGATATCATCATCATCATCATCATCTCATCATGATATCATCATCATCATCATCATCATCTCATCTTGATACCATCATCATGATATCATCATCATCATCATCATCATCATCATCATCATCATCATCATCTCATCATGATATCATCATCATCTCTTCATGATATCATCATCTCATCATGATATCATCATCTCATCATGATATCATCATCTCATCATGATATCTTCATCATCATCTCATCATGATATCATCATCTTCATCATCTCATCATGATATTATCATCTCATCATGATATCATCATCATTATACCATCATCATGATATCATCATCATCATCTCATCATGATATCATCATCATGATATCATCATCATGATATCATCATCATGATATCATCATCATCGTCTCATCATGATATCATCATCATCATCATCTCATCATGATATCATCATCATGATATCATCCTAATCATCATCTCATCATGATATCATCATCATCATCATCATCATCATCATCATCATCATCATCTCATCATGATATCAACATCATGATATCATCATCATCATCATCATCATCTCATCATGATATCATCATCATCATATCATCATCATGATATCATCATCATCATCATCATCATCATCTCATCATGATATCATCATCATCATCATCATCATCATCATCATCATCATCTCATCTTGATACCATCATCATGATATCATCATCATCGTCTCATCATGATATCAACATCATGATATCATCATCATCATCATCATCATCATCATCATCTCATCATGATATCATCATCATCTCATCATGATATCATCATCATCGTCTCATCATCATCATCATCTCATCATGATATCATCATCATGATATCATCATCATCGTCTCATCATGATATCATCATCATCATCATCTCATCATGATATCATCATCATAATCATCTCATCATGATATCATCATCATGATATCATCATCATGATATCATCATCATCATCATCATCATCATCTCATCATGATATCATCATCATCTCATCATGATATCATCATCGTCTCATCATCATCATCATCATCTCATCATGATATCATCATCATGATATCATCATCATCGTCTCATCATGATATCATCATCATCATCATCTCATCATGATATCATCATCATAATCATCTCATCATGATATCATCATCATGATATCATCATCATGATATCATCATCATCATCATCATCATCATCATCTCATCATGATTTCATCATCATCATCATCTCATCATGATATCATCATCATGATATCATCATCATCATCATCAGCTCATCATGATATCATCATCATCATCATCTCATCATGATATCATCATCATGATATCATCATCATCATCATCTCATCATGATATCATCATCATCGTCTCATCATGATATCATCATCATCATCATCATCTCATCATGATATCAACATCATGATATCATTATCATCATCATCTCATCATGATATCATCATCATGATATCATCATCATCGTCTCATCTTGATATCATCATCATGATATCATCATCATGGTATCATCATCATGATATCATCATCATCATCATCATCTCATCATGATATCATCATCATGATATCATCATCATGATATCATCATCATCGTCTCATCATGATATCATCATCATCATCATCATCATCATCATCATCATCTCATCATGATATCAACATCATGATATCATCATCATCATCATCATCATCTCATCATGATATCATCATCATCATATCATCATCATGATATCATCATCATCATCATCATCATCATCTCATCATGATATCATCATCATCATCATCATCATCATCATCATCATCATCATCTCATCTTGATACCATCATCATGATATCATCATCATCGTCTCATCATGATATCAACATCATGATATCATCATCATCATCATCATCATCATCTCATCATGATATCATCATCATCTCATCATGATATCATCATCATCGTCTCATCATCATCATCATCTCATCATGATATCATCATCATGATATCATCATCATCGTCTCATCATGATATCATCATCATCATCATCTCATCATGATATCATCATCATAATCATCTCATCATGATATCATCATCATGATATCATCATCATGATATCATCATCATCATCATCATCATCATCTCATCATGATATCATCATCATCTCATCATGATATCATCATCGTCTCATCATCATCATCATCATCTCATCATGATATCATCATCATGATATCATCATCATCGTCTCATCATGATATCATCATCATCATCATCTCATCATGATATCATCATCATAATCATCTCATCATGATATCATCATCATGATATCATCATCATGATATCATCATCATCATCATCATCATCATCATCATCTCATCATGATTTCATCATCATCATCATCTCATCATGATATCATCATCATGATATCATCATCATCATCATCAGCTCATCATGATATCATCATCATCATCATCTCATCATGATATCATCATCATGATATCATCATCATCATCATCTCATCATGATATCATCATCATCGTCTCATCATGATATCATCATCATCATCATCATCATCTCATCATGATATCAACATCATGATATCATCATCATCATCATCATCTCATCATGATATCATCATCATGATATCATCATCATCGTCTCATCTTGATATCATCATCATGATATCATCATCATGGTATCATCATCATGATATCATCATCATCATCATCATCTCATCATGATATCATCATCATGATATCATCATCATGATATCATCATCATCGTCTCATCATGATATCATCATCATCATCATCATCATCATCTCATCATGATATCATCATCATGATCATCTTATCATGATATCATCATCATGATCATCTCATCATGATATCATTATCATGATCATCTCATCATGATATCATTATCACCATCATCTCATCATGATCTTATCATCATGATATCATCATCATCTTCTCATCATGATATCATCATCATCATCATCATCTCATCATGATATCATCATCATCATGATATCATCATCATGATATCATCATCATGATATCATCATCATCATCTCATCATGATATCATCATCATGCTATCATCATCATGATATTATCATCATCATCTCATCATGATATCAACATCATGTTATCATCATCATCATCATCATCATCATCTCATCATGATATCATCATCATATCATCATGATATCATCATCATGATATCATGACATCATCGTCTCATCATGATATCATCATCATCATCATCATCATCTCATCATCATGATATCATCATCATCGTCTCATCATGATATCATCATCATAATCATCTCATCATGATATCATCATCATGATATCATCATCATCTCATCATGATTTCATCATCATCATCATCATCATCTCATCATGATATCATCATCATGATATCATCATCATCATCATCTCATCATAATATCATCATCATCATCATCTCATCATGATATCAACATCATGATATCATCATCATCATCTCATCATGATATCATCATCATGATATCATCATCATGATATCATCATCATGATATCATCATCATCATCATCTCATCATGATATCATCATCATGATATCATCATCATCATCATCTCATCATGATATCATCATCATGATATCATCATCATCATCATCTCATCATGATATCATCATCATCATCATCTCATCATGATATCATCATCATCGTCTCATCATGATATCATCATCATCATCATCATCTCATCATGATATCAACATCATGATATCATCATCATCATCATCTCATCATGATATCATCATCATGATATCATCATCATCGTCTCATCTTGATATCATCATCATGATATCATCATCATGATATCATCATCATGATATCATCATCATGATATCATCATCATCATCATCATCTCATCATGATATCATCATCATGATATCATCATCATGATATCATCATCATCGTCTCATCATGATATCATCATCATCATCATCATCATCATCATCTCATCATGATATCATCATCATGATCATCTTATCATGATATCATCATCATGATCATCTCATCATGATATCATTATCATGATCATCTCATCATGATATCATTATCACCATCATCTCATCATGATCTTATCATCATGATATCATCATCATCTTCTCATCATGATATCATCATCATCATCATCATCTCATCATGATATCATCATCATCATGATATCATCATCATGATATCATCATCATGATATCATCATCATCATCTCATCATGATATCATCATCATGCTATCATCATCATCATCATCATCATCATCATCATCATCATCTCATCATGATATCATCATCATATCATCATGATATCATCATCATGATATCATGACATCATCGTCTCATCATGATATCATCATCATCATCATCATCATCATCTCATCATCATGATATCATCATCATCGTCTCATCATGATATCATCATCATAATCATCTCATCATGATATCATCATCATGATATCATCATCATCTCATCATGATTTCATCATCATCATCATCTCATCATGATATCATCATCATGATATCATCATCATCATCGTCTCATCATGATATCATCATCATCATCATCATCATCTCATCATCATGATATCATCATCATCGTCTCATCATGATATCATCATCATAATCATCTCATCATGATATCATCATCATGATATCATCATCATGATATCATCATCATCTCATCATGATTTCATCATCATCATCATCTCATCATGATATCATCATCATGATATCATCATCATCTCATCATAATATCATCATCATCATCATCTCATCATGATATCAACATCATGATATCATCATCATCATCTCATCATGATATCATCATCATGATATCATCATCATGATATCATCATCATGATATCATCATCATCATCATCTCATCATGATATCATCATCATGATATCATCATCATCGTCTCATCATGATATCATCATCATCATCATCTCATCATGATATCATCATCATGATATCATCATCATCATCTCATCATGATATCATCATCATCATCATCGTCTCATCATGATATCATCATCATGATCATCTCATCATGATATCATCATCATGATATCATCATCATCGTCTCATCATGATATCATCATCATCATCATCATCTCATCATGATATCATCATCATAATCATCTCATCATGACATCATCATCATGATATCATCATCATCTCATCATGATTTCATCATCATCATCTCATCATGATATCATCATCATGATATCATCATCATCATCATCTCATCATAATATCATCATCATCATCATCATCATCATCATCATATCATCATGATATCATCATCATGATATCATCATCATGATATCATCATCATGATATCATCATCATGATATCATCATCATCATCATCATCATGATATCAACATCATGATATCATCATCATCATCATCATCATCATCTCATCATGATATCATCATCATCATCTCATCATGATATCGTCATCATGATATCATCATCATGATATCATCATGATATCATCATCATGATATCATCGTCATGATATCATCATCATCATCATCATCATCATCATCATCATGATATCATCATCATGGTATCATCATGATATCATCATCATCATCATCTCATCATGATATCATCATCATAATCATCTCATCATGATATCATCATCATGATATCATCATCATGATATCATCATCATCATCATCTCATCATGTTTTCATCATCATCATCTCATCATGATATCAACATCATGATATCATCATCATCATCTCATCATGATATCATCATCATCATCATCATCATCATCATCATCATCATCATCATCTCATCATGATATCAACATCATGATATCATCATCATCATCATCATCTCATCATGATATCATCATCATGATATCATCATCATCATCTCATCATGATATCAACATCATGATATCATCATCATCGTCTCATCATGATATCATCATCATCATCATCTCATCATGATATCATCATCATGATATCATCATCATCATCTCATCATGATATCATCATCATCATCATCGTCTCATCATGATATCATCATCATGATCATCTCATCATGATATCATCATCATGATATCATCATCATCGTCTCATCATGATATCATCATCATCATCATCATCTCATCATGATATCATCATCATAATCATCTCATCATGACATCATCATCATGATATCATCATCATCTCATCATGATTTCATCATCATCATCTCATCATGATATCATCATCATGATATCATCATCATCATCATCTCATCATAATATCATCATCATCATCATCATCATCATCATCATATCATCATGATATCATCATCATGATATCATCATCATGATATCATCATCATGATATCATCATCATGATATCATCATCATCATCATCATCATGATATCAACATCATGATATCATCATCATCATCATCATCATCTCATCATGATATCATCATCATCATCTCATCATGATATCGTCATCATGATATCATCATCATGATATCATCATGATATCATCATCATGATATCATCGTCATGATATCATCATCATCATCATCATCATCATCATCATCATGATATCATCATCATGATATCATCATGATATCATCATCATCATCATCTCATCATGATATCATCATCATAATCATCTCATCATGATATCATCATCATGATATCATCATCATGATATCATCATCATCATCATCTCATCATGTTTTCATCATCATCATCTCATCATGATATCAACATCATGATATCATCATCATCATCTCATCATGATATCATCATCATCATCATCATCATCATCATCATCATCATCTCATCATGATATCAACATCATGATATCATCATCATCATCATCATCTCATCATGATATCATCATCATGATATCATCATCATCATCTCATCATGATATCAACATCATGATATCATCATCATCTCATCATGATATTATCATCATCATATCATCATCATGATATCATCATCATGATATCATCATCATCATCTCATCATGATATCATCATCATCTTCATCATCATCATCTCATCTTGATACCATCATCATGATATCATCATCATCGTCTCATCATGATATCATCATGATCATCATCTCATCATGATATCATCATCATGATCATTTCCTCATGATATCATCATCATCATCTCATCATGATATCAACATCATGATATCATCATCATCTCATCATGATATTATCATCATCATATCATCATCATGATATCATCATCATCGTCTCATCATGATATCATCATCATCATCTCATCATGATATCATCATCATGATCATCTCATCATGATATCATCATCATGATATCATCATCATGATATCATCATCATCATCTCATCATGATATCATCATCATCATCATCATCTCATCATGATATCATCATCATAATCATCTCATCATGATATCATCATCATGATATCATCATCATCGTCTCATCATGATATCATCATCATCTCATCATGATATCATCATCATGATATCATCATCATCATCATCATCATAATCATCTCAGCATGATATCATCATCATGATATCATCATCATCGTCTCATCATGATATCATCATCATCATCATCATCTCATCATGATATCATCATCATCATCATCTCATCATGATATCAACATCATGATATCATCATCATCATCATCATCATCATCATCTCATCATGATATCATCATCATCATCTCATCATGATATCATCATGATATCATCATCATGATATCATCATCATCATCATCATCATCATCATCATCATCTCATCATGATACCATCATCATGATATCATCATCATTATCTCATCATGATATCATCATCTCATCATGATATCATCATCATCATCATCTCATCATGATATCATCATCATGATATCATCATCATGATATCATCATCATCATCATCATCATCTCATCATGATATCATCATCATGATATTATCATCGTCTCATCATGATATCATCATCGTCTCATCATGATATCATCATCATCATCATCTCATCATGATATCATCATCATGATATCATCATCATCGTCTCATCATGATATCATCATCATCATCATCATCATCTCATCATGATATCATCATCATAATCATCTCATCATGATATCATCATCATGATATCATCATCATGATATCATCATCATCATCATCATCTCATCATCATCATCATCATCTCATCATGATATCATCATCATAATCATCTCATCATGATATCATCATCATGATATCATCATCATCATCATCATCATCATCTCATCATGATTTCATCATCATCATCTCATCATGATATCATCATCATGATATCATCATCATCATCATCTCATCATGATATCATCATCATGATATCATCATCATCATCATCATCTCATCATGATATCATCATCATGATATCATCATCATGATATCATCATCATCATCATCTCATCATGATATCAACATCATGATATCATCATCATCATCATCATCATCATCTCATCATGATATCATCATCATCATCATCTCATCATGATATCATCATCATGATATCATCATCATGATATCATCATCATGATATCATCATCATGATATCATCATGATATCATCATCATGATATCATCATCATCATCATCATCATCATCATCATCTCATCATGATACCATCATCATGATATCATCATCATTATCTCATCATGATATCATCATCTCATCATGATATCATCATCATCATCATCTCATCATGATATCATCATCATGATATCATCATCATCATCATCTCATCATGATATCATCATCATGATATCATCATCGTCTCATCATGATATCATCATCATCATCATCTCATCATGATATCATCATCATGATATCATCATCATGATATCATCATCATCATCATCTCATCATGATATCATCATCATCATGATATCATCATCGTCTCATCATGATATCATCATCATCATCATCATCATCTCAGCATGATATCATCATCATGATATCATCATCATCATCGTCTCATCATGATATCATCATCATCATCATCTCATCATGATATCATCATCATCTCTTCATGATATCATCATCTCATCATGATATCATCATCTCATCATGATATCATCATCATCATCTCATCATGATATCATCATCATCATCATCTCATCATGATATCATCATCATCATATCATCATGATATCATCATCATGATACCATCATCATGATATCATCATCATCATCTCATCATGATATCATCATCATGATATCATCATCATGATATCATCATCATCGTCTCATCATGATATCATCATCATCATCATCTCATCATGATATCATCATCATGATATCATCATCATCATCATCTCATCATGATATCTTCATCATCATCTCATCATGATATCATCATCATCATCATCTCATCATGATATCATCATCATCATCTCATCATGATATCATCATCATGATACCATCATCATGATATCATCATCATCATCTCATCATGATATCATCATCATGATACCATCATCATGATATCATCATCATCATCTCATCATGATATCATCATCATGATATCATCATCATGATATCATCATCATCGTCTCATCATGATATCATCATCATCATCATCTCATCATGATATCATCATCATGATATCATCATCATCATCATCTCATCATGATATCATCATCATCATCATCTCATCATGATATCATCATCATCATATCATCATCATGATATCATCATCATCATCATCATCTCATCATGATATCATCATCATCATCATCATCATCATCATCATCTCATCTTGATACCATCATCTCATCATGATATCATCATCATCATCATCATCATCATCATCATCATCTCATCTTGATACCATCATCATGATATCATCATCATCGTCTCATCATGATATCAACATCATGATATCATCATCATCATCATCATCATCATCATCATCTCATCATGATATCATCATCATCTCATCATGATATCATCATCATGATATCATCATCATCGTCTCATCATGATATCATCATCATCATCATTCTCATCATGATATCATCATCATGATATCATCATCATCGTCTCATCATGATATCATCATCATCATCATCATCTCATCATGATATCATCATCATAATCATCTCATCATGATATCATCATCATGATATCATCATCATCATCATCATCTCATCATCATCATCATCTCATCATGATATCATCATCATAATCATCTCATCATGATATCATCATCATGATATCATCATCATGATATCATCATCATCATCATCATCATCATCATCATCATCTCATCATGATTTCATCATCATCATCATCTCATCATGATATCATCATCATGATATCATCATCATCATCATCATCATCTCATCATGATATCATCATCATCATCATCTCATCATGATATCATCATCATGATATCATCATCATCATCATCTCATCATGATATCATCATCATGATATCATCATCATGATATCATCATCATCATCATCTCATCATGATATCAACATCATGATATCATCATCATCATCATCTCATCATGATATCATCATCATGATATCATCATCATCATCTCATCATGATATCATCATCATGATATCATCATCATGATATCATCATCATGATATCATCATCATCATCATCTCATCATGATATCATCATCATGATATCATCATCATGATATCATCATCATCGTCTCATCATGATATCATCATCATCATAATCATCATCTCATCATGATATCATCATCATGATCATCTTATCATGATATCATCATCATGATCATCTCATCATGATATCATTATCATGATCATCTCCTCATGATATCATTATCACCATCATCTCATCATGATCTCATCATCATGATATCATCATCATCTTCTCATCATGATATCATCATCATCATCATCATCATCTCATCATGATATCATCATCATCATGATATCATCATCATCATCATCATCTCATCATGATATCATCATCATGATATCATGACATCATCGTCTCATCATGATATCATCATCATCATCATCATCATCTCATCATGATATCATCATCATCGTCTCATCATGATATCATCATCATCATCATCATCATCATCATCTCATCATGATATCATCATCATAATCATCTCATCATGATATCATCATCATGATATCATCATCATGATATCATCATCATCTCATCATGATTTCATCATCATCATCATCATCTCATCATGATATCATCATCATGATATCATCATCATGATATCATCATCATCATCATCATCTCATCATAATATCATCATCATCATCATCTCATCATGATATCAACATCATGATATCATCATCATCTCATCATGATATCATCATCATGATATCATCATCATGATATCATCATCATGATATCATCATCATGATATCATCATCATCATCATCTCATCATGATATCATCATCATCGTCTCATCATGATATCATCATCATCATCATCATCTCATCATGATATCATCATCATGATATCATCATCATCGTTTCATCATGATATCATCATCATCATCATCATCTCATCATGATATCATCATCATAATCATCTCATCATGACATCATCATCATGATATCATCATCATCTCATCATGATTTCATCATCATCATCTCATCATGATATCATCATCATAATCATCTCATCATGACATCATCATCATGATATCATCATCATGATATCATCATCATGATATCATCATCATGATATCATCATCATCATCTCATCATGATATCAACATCATGATATCATCATCATAATCATCATCATCATCATCATCATCATCTCATCATGATATCATCATCATCATCTCATCATGATATCGTCATCATGATATCATCATCATGATATCATCATCATGATATCATCATCATGATATCATCGTCATGATATCATCATCATCATCATCATCATCATCTCATCATGATATCATCATCATGATATCATCATCATCGTCTCATCATGATATCATCATCATCATCATCTCATCATGATATCATCATCATAATCATCTCATCATGATATCATCATCATGATATCATCATCATCATCTCATCATTATTTCATCATCATCATCTCATCATGATATCAACATCATGATATCATCATCATCATCTCATCATGATATCATCATCATCATCATCATCATCATCATCTCATCATGATATCAACATCATGATATCATCATCATCATCATCATCTCATCATGATATCATCATCATGATATCATCATCATCTAATCATGATATCAACATCATGATATCATCATCATCTCATCATGATATTATCATCATCATATCATCATCATGATATCATCATCATGATATCATCATCATCATCTCATCATGATATCATCATCATCATCTTCATCATCATCATCTCATCTTGATACCATCATCATGATATCATCATCATCGTCTCATCATAATATCATCATGATCATCATCTCATCATGATATCATCATCATGATCATTTCCTCATGATATCATCATCATGATATCATCATCATCATCTCATCATGATATCATCATCATCATCATCATTATCATCTCATCATGATATCATCATCATGATATCATCATCATCGTCTCATCATGATATCATCATCATCATCTCATCATGATATCATCATCATGATCATCTCATCATGATATCATCATCATGATCATCTCATCATGATATCATCATCATGATATCATCATCATCATCTCATCATGATATCATCATCATGATATCATCATCATCATCATCGTCTCATCATGATATCATCATCATCATCATCATCTCATCATGATATCATCATCATAATCATCTCATCATGATATCATCATCATGATATCATCATCATCGTCTCATCATGATATCATCATCATCTCATCATGATATCATCATCATGATATCATCATCATCATCATCATCATAATCATCTCAGCATGATATCATCATCATGATATCATCATCATCGTCTCATCATGATATCATCATCATCATCATCATCTCATCATGATATCATCATCATGATATCATCATCATCATCATCATCATCATCATCTCATCATGATACCATCATCATGATATCATCATCATTGTCTCATCATGATATCATCATCATCATCTCATCATGATATCATCATCATCTCTTCATGATATCATCATCTCATCATGATATCATCATCTCATCATGATATCTTCATCATCATCTCATCATGATATCATCATCATGATATCATCATCATGATATCATCATCATCATCATCTCATCATGATATCATCATCATCATCTCATCATGAAATCATCATCATGATATCATCATGATATCATCATCATGATATCATCATCATGATATCATCATCATCGTCTCATCATGATATCATCATCATCATCATCTCATCATGATATCATCATCATGATATCATGATCATCATCATCTCATCATGATATCATCATCATCATCATCTCATCATGATATCAACATCATGATATCATCATCATCATCATCTCATCATGATATCATCATCATGATATCATCATCATCATCATCATCTCATCATGATATCATCATCATCATCATCATCTCATCATGATATCATCATCATGATATCATCATCATGATATCATCATCATCATCATCATCTCATCATGATATCATCATCATCATCATCATCATCTCATCTTGATACCATCATCATGATATCATCATCATCGTCTCATCATGATATCATCATCATCATCATCTCATCATGATATCATTATCATCATATCATCATCATGATATCATCATCATCATCATCATCTCATCATGATATCATCATCATCATCATCATCATCATCTCATCTTGATACCATCATCATGATATCATCATCATCGTCTCATCATGATATCATCATGATCATCATCTCATCATGATATCATCATCATGATCATTTCCTCATGATATCATCATCATGATATCATCATCATGATCATTTCCTCATGATATCATCATCATGATATCATCATCATCATCTCATCATGATATCAACATCATGATATCATCATCATCATCTCATCATGATATCATCATCATCATCTCATCATGATATCATCATCATCTCTTCATGATATCATCATCTCATCATGATATCATCATCTCATCATGATATCATCATCATCATCTCATCATGATATCATCATCATGATATCATCATCATGATATCATCATCATGATATCATCATAATCATCATCTCATCATGATATCATCATCATCATCTCATCATGATATCATCATCATCATCTCATCATGATATCATCATCATGATATCATCATCATCATCTCATCATGATATCATCATCATGATATCATCATCATGATATCATCATCATGATATCATCATCATCGTCTCATCATGATATCATCATCATCATCATCTCATCATGATATCATCATCATGATATCATCATCATCATCATCTCATCATGATATCATCATCATCATCATCTCATCATGATATCAACTTCATGATATCATCATCATCATCTCATCATGATATCATCATCATGATATCATCATCATCATCTCATCATGATATCAACATCATGATATCATCATCATCTCATCATGATATCATCATCATCATATCATCATCATGATATCATCATCATCATCATCGTCTCATCATGATATCATCATCATCATCATCATCTCATCATGATATCATCATCATAATCATCTCATCATGATATCATCATCATGATATCATCATCATCGTCTCATCATGATATCATCATCATCTCATCATGATATCATCATCATGATATCATCATCATTATCATCATCATAATCATCTCAGCATGATATCATCATCATGATATCATCATCATCGTCTCATCATGATATCATCATCATCATCATCATCTCATCATGATATCATCATCATGATATCATCATCATCATCATCATCATCATCATCATCTCATCATGATACCATCATCATGATATCATCATCATTGTCTCATCATGATATCATCATCATCATCTCATCATGATATCATCATCATCTCTTCATGATATCATCATCTCATCATGATATCATCATCTCATCATGATATCTTCATCATCATCTCATCATGATATCATCATCATGATATCATCATCATGATATCATCATCATCATCATCTCATCATGATATCATCATCATCATCTCATCATGAAATCATCATCATGATATCATCATGATATCATCATCATGATATCATCATCATGATATCATCATCATCGTCTCATCATGATATCATCATCATCATCATCTCATCATGATATCATCATCATGATATCATGATCATCATCATCTCATCATGATATCATCATCATCTCATCATGATATCATCATCATCATATCATCATCATGATATCATCATCATCATCATCGTCTCATCATGATATCATCATCATCATCATCATCTCATCATGATATCATCATCATAATCATCTCATCATGATATCATCATCATGATATCATCATCATCGTCTCATCATGATATCATCATCATCTCATCATGATATCATCATCATGATATCATCATCATCATCATCATCATAATCATCTCAGCATGATATCATCATCATGATATCATCATCATCGTCTCATCATGATATCATCATCATCATCATCATCTCATCATGATATCATCATCATGATATCATCATCATCATCATCATCATCATCATCATCATCATCTCATCATGATACCATCATCATGATATCATCATCATTGTCTCATCATGATATCATCATCATCATCTCATCATGATATCATCATCATCTCTTCATGATATCATCATCTCATCATGATATCATCATCTCATCATGATATCTTCATCATCATCTCATCATGATATCATCATCATGATATCATCATCATGATATCATCATCATCATCATCTCATCATGATATCATCATCATCATCTCATCATGAAATCATCATCATGATATCATCATGATATCATCATCATGATATCATCATCATGATATCATCATCATCGTCTCATCATGATATCATCATCATCATCATCTCATCATGATATCATCATCATGATATCATGATCATCATCATCTCATCATGATATCATCATCATCATCATCATCATCTCATCATGATATCAACATCATGATATCATCATCATCATCATCTCATCATGATATCATCATCATGATATCATCATCATCATCATCTCATCATGATATCATCATCATCATCATCATCATCATCATCTCATCATGATATCATCATCATGATATCATCATCATGATATCATCATCATCATCATCATCTCATCATGATATCATCATCATCATCATCATCATCTCATCTTGATACCATCATCATGATATCATCATCATCGTCTCATCATGATATCATCATCATCATCATCTCATCATGATATCATCATCATCATATCATCATCATGATATCATCATCATCATCATCATCTCATCATGATATCATCATCATCATCATCATCATCATCTCATCTTGATACCATCATCATGATATCATCATCATCGTCTCATCATGATATCATCATGATCATCATCTCATCATGATATCATCATCATGATCATTTCCTCATGATATCATCATCATGATATCATCATCATGATCATTTCCTCATGATATCATCATCATGATATCATCATCATCATCTCATCATGATATCAACATCATGATATCATCATCATCATCTCATCATGATATCATCATCATCATCTCATCATGATATCATCATCATCTCTTCATGATATCATCATCTCATCATGATATCATCATCTCATCATGATATCATCATCATCATCTCATCATGATATCATCATCATGATATCATCATCATGATATCATCATCATGATATCATCATCATCATCGTCTCATCATGATATCATCATCATCTCATCATGATATCATCATCATGATATCATCATCATCATCATCATCATCATAATCATCTCAGCATGATATCATCATCATGATATCATCATCATCGTCTCATCATGATATCATCATCATCATCATCTCATCATGATATCATCATCATGATATCATCATCATCATCATCATCATCATCATCTCATCATGATACCATCATCATGATATCATCATCATTGTCTCATCATGATATCATCATCATCATCTCATCATGATATCATCATCATCTCTTCATGATATCATCATCTCATCATGATATCATCATCTCATCATGATATCTTCATCATCATCTCATCATGATATCATCATCATGATATCATCATCATGATATCATCATCATCATCATCTCATCATGATATCATCATCATCATCTCATCATGAAATCATCATCATGATATCATCATGATATCATCATCATGATATCATCATCATGATATCATCATCATCGTCTCATCATGATATCATCATCATCATCATCTCATCATGATATCATCATCATGATATCATGATCATCATCATCTCATCATGATATCATCATCATCATCATCTCATCATGATATCAACATCATGATATCATCATCATCATCATCTCATCATGATATCATCATCATGATATCATCATCATCATCATCATCTCATCATGATATCATCATCATCATCATCATCATCATCATCATCTCATCATGATATCATCATCATGATATCATCATCATGATATCATCATCATCATCATCATCTCATCATGATATCATCATCATCATCATCATCATCTCATCTTGATACCATCATCATGATATCATCATCATCGTCTCATCATGATATCATCATCATCATCATCTCATCATGATATCATCATCATCATATCATCATCATGATATCATCATCATCATCATCATCTCATCATGATATCATCATCATCATCATCATCATCATCTCATCTTGATACCATCATCATGATATCATCATCATCGTCTCATCATGATATCATCATGATCATCATCTCATCATGATATCATCATCATGATCATTTCCTCATGATATCATCATCATGATATCATCATCATGATCATTTCCTCATGATATCATCATCATGATATCATCATCATCATCTCATCATGATATCAACATCATGATATCATCATCATCATCTCATCATGATATCATCATCATCATCTCATCATGATATCATCATCATCTCTTCATGATATCATCATCTCATCATGATATCATCATCTCATCATGATATCATCATCATCATCTCATCATGATATCATCATCATGATATCATCATCATGATATCATCATCATGATATCATCATCATGATATCATCATAATCATCATCTCATCATGATATCATCATCATCATCTCATCATGATATCATCATCATCATCTCATCATGATATCATCATCGTGATATCATCATCATCATCTCATCATGATATCATCATCATGATATCATCATCATGATATCATCATCATGATATCATCATCATCGTCTCATCATGATATCATCATCATCATCATCTCATCATGATATCATCATCATGATATCATCATCATCATCATCTCATCATGATATCATCATCATCATCATCTCATCATGATATCAACTTCATGATATCATCATCATCATCTCATCATGATATCATCATCATGATATCATCATCATCATCTCATCATGATATCAACATCATGATATCATCATCATCTCATCATGATATCATCATCATCATATCATCATCATGATATCATCATCATCATCATTGTCTCATCATGATATCATCATCATCATCATCATCTCATCATGATATCATCATCATAATCATCTCATCATGATATCATCATCATGATATCATCATCATCGTCTCATCATGATATCATCATCATCTCATCATGATATCATCATCATGATATCATCATCATCATCATCATCATAATCATCTCAGCATGATATCATCATCATGATATCATCATCATCGTCTCATCATGATATCATCATCATCATCTCATCATGATATCATCATCATGATATCATCATCATCATCATCATCATCATCATCTCATCATGATACCATCATCATGATATCATCATCATTGTCTCATCATGATATCATCATCATCATCTCATCATGATATCATCATCATCATCATCTCATCATGATATCATCATCATGATATCATGATCATCATCATCTCATCATGATATCATCATCATCATCATCATCTCATCATGATATCAACATCATGATATCATCATCATCATCATCTCATCATGATATCATCATCATGATATCATCATCATCATCATCATCTCATCATGATATCATCATCATCATCATCATCATCATCATCATCTCATCATGATATCATCATCATGATATCATCATCATGATATCATCATCATCATCATCATCTCATCATGATATCATCATCATCATCATCATCTCATCTTGATACCATCATCATGATATCATCATCATCGTCTCATCATGATATCATCATCATCATCATCTCATCATGATATCATCATCATCATATCATCATCATGATATCATCATCATCATCATCATCATCTCATAATGATATCATCATCATCATCATCATCATCTCATCTTGATACCATCATCATGATATCATCATCATCGTCTCATCATGATATCATCATCATCATCATCTCATCATGATATCATCATCATGATCATTTCCTCATGATATCATCATCATGATATCATCATCATGATCATTTCCTCATGATATCATCATCATGATATCATCATCATCATCTCATCATGATATCAACATCATGATATCATCATCATCATCTCATCATGATATCATCATCATCATCTCATCATGATATCATCATCATCTCTTCATGATATCATCATCTCATCATGATATCATCATCTCATCATGATATCATCATCATCATCTCATCATGATATCATCATCATGATATCATCATCATGATATCATCATCATGATATCATCATCATGATATCATCATAATCATCATCTCATCATGATATCATCATCATCATCTCATCATGATATCATCATCATCATCTCATCATGATATCATCATCATGATATCATCATCATCATCATCTCATCATGATATCATCATCATGATATCATCATCATGATATCATCATCATGATATCATCATCATCGTCTCATCATGATATCATCATCATCATCATCTCATCATGATATCATCATCATGATATCATCATCATCATCATCTCATCATGATATCATCATCATCATCATCTCATCATGATATCAACTTCATGATATCATCATCATCATCTCATCATGATATCATCATCATGATATCATCATCATCATCTCATCATGATATCATCATCATCATCTCATCATGATATCAACATCATGATATCATCATCATCTCATCATGATATCATCATCATGATATCATCATCATGATATCATCATCATCATCATCATCTCATCATGATATCATCATCATCATCATCATCTCATCTTGATACCATCATCATGATATCATCATCATCGTCTCATCATGATATCATCATGATCATCATCTCATCATGATATCATCATCATGATCATTTCCTCATGATATCATCATCATGATATCATCATCATCATCTCATCATGATATCATCATCATCATCATCATCATCATCATCATCATCATCATCTCATCATGATATCATCATCTCATCATGATATCATCATCATCGTCTCATCATGATATCATCATCATCATCTCATCATGATATCATCATCATGATATCATCATCATCATCATCGTCTCATCATGATATCATCATCATAATCATCTCATCATGATATCATCATCATCATCATCATCATCATCATCATCATCGTCTCATCATCATCTCATCATATTATCATCATCATGATATCATCATCATCGTCTCATCATGATATCATCATCATCATCTCATCATGATATCATCATCATGATATCATCATCATCATCATCGTCTCATCATGATATCATCATCATAATCATCTCATCATGATATCATCATCATCATCATCATCATCATCGTCTCATCATGATATCATCATCATCTCATCATGATATCATCATCATGATATCATCATCATCATCATCATCATCATGATATCATCATCATGATATCATCATCATCGTCTCATCATGATATCATCATCATCTCATCTCATCATGATATCATCATCATCATCATCATCATCATCATCGTCTCATCATGATATCATCATCATCTCATCATGATATCATCATCATAATCATCTCATCATGATATCATCATCATGATATCATCATCATCGTCTCATCATGATATCATCATCATCTCATCATGATATCATCATCATGATATCATCATCATCATCATCATCATAATCATCTCAGCATGATATCATCATCATGATATCATCATCATCGTCTCATCATGATATCATCATCATCATCATCATCTCATCATGATATCATCATCATGATATCATCATCATCATCATCATCATCATCATCATCATCTCATCATGATACCATCATCATGATATCATCATCATTGTCTCATCATGATATCATCATCATCATCTCATCATGATATCATCATCATCTCTTCATGATATCATCATCTCATCATGATATCATCATCTCATCATGATATCTTCATCATCATCTCATCATGATATCATCATCATCATCATCTCATCATGATATCATCATCATCATCTCATCATGAAATCATCATCATGATATCATCATCATGATATCATCATCATCTCATCATGATATCATCATCATCTCATCATGATATCATCATCATCGTCTCATCATGATATCATCATCATCATCATCTCATCATGATATCATCATCATGATATCATCATCATCATCATCTCATCATGATATCATCATCATGATATCATCATCATCATCTCATCATGATATCATCATCATCATCTCATCATGATATCAACATCATGATATCATCATCATCTCATCATGATATCATCATCATGATATCATCATCATGATATCATCATCATCATCATCATCTCATCATGATATCATCATCATCATCATCATCTCATCTTGATACCATCATCATGATATCATCATCATCGTCTCATCATGATATCATCATGATCATCATCTCATCATGATATCATCATCATGATCATTTCCTCATGATATCATCATCATGATATCATCATCATCATCTCATCATGATATCATCATCATCATCATCATCATCATCATCATCATCATCATCTCATCATGATATCATCATCTCATCATGATATCATCATCATCGTCTCATCATGATATCATCATCATCATCTCATCATGATATCATCATCATGATATCATCATCATCATCATCGTCTCATCATGATATCATCATCATAATCATCTCATCATGATATCATCATCATCATCATCATCATCATCATCATCATCGTCTCATCATCATCTCATCATATTATCATCATCATGATATCATCATCATCGTCTCATCATGATATCATCATCATCATCTCATCATGATATCATCATCATGATATCATCATCATCATCATCGTCTCATCATGATATCATCATCATAATCATCTCATCATGATATCATCATCATCATCATCATCATCATCGTCTCATCATGATATCATCATCATCTCATCATGATATCATCATCATGATATCATCATCATCATCATCATCATCATGATATCATCATCATGATATCATCATCATCGTCTCATCATGATATCATCATCATCTCATCTCATCATGATATCATCATCATCATCATCATCATCATCATCGTCTCATCATGATATCATCATCATCTCATCATGATATCATCATCATAATCATCTCATCATGATATCATCATCATGATATCATCATCATCGTCTCATCATGATATCATCATCATCTCATCATGATATCATCATCATGATATCATCATCATCATCATCATCATAATCATCTCAGCATGATATCATCATCATGATATCATCATCATCGTCTCATCATGATATCATCATCATCATCATCATCTCATCATAATATCATCATCATGATATCATCATCATCATCATCATCATCATCATCATCTCATCATGATACCATCATCATGATATCATCATCATTGTCTCATCATGATATCATCATCATCATCTCATCATGATATCATCATCATCTCTTCATGATATCATCATCTCATCATGATATCATCATCTCATCATGATATCTTCATCATCATCTCATCATGATATCATCATCATCATCATCTCATCATGATATCATCATCATCATCTCATCATGAAATCATCATCATGATATCATCATCATGATATCATCATCATCTCATCATGATATCATCATCATCTCATCATGATATCATCATCATCGTCTCATCATGATATCATCATCATCATCATCTCATCATGATATCATCATCATGATATCATCATCATCATCATCTCATCATGATATCATCATCATCATCATCATCTCATCATGATATCAACATCATGATATCATCATCATCATCATCATCTCATCATGATATCATCATCATGATATCATCATCATGATATCATCGTCATCATCTCATCATGATATCATCATCATCATCATCATCATCATCATCATCATCTCATCATGATATCATCATCATCATATCATCATCATGATATCATATCATCATCATCATCATCATCATCTCATCATGATATCATCATCATCATCATCATCATCATCATCTCATCTTGATATCATCATCATGATATCATCATCATGATCATCTCATCATGATATCATCATCATCATCTTATCATGATATCATCATCATCATGATCATCTCATCATGATATCATCATCATCATCATCATCATCATCATCATCATCTCATCATGATATCATCATCATCATATCATCATCATGATATCATCATCATCATCATCATCTCATCATGATATCATCATCATCATCATCATCATCATCTCATCTTGATATCATCATCATGATATCATCATCATGATATCATCATCATCATCATCATCATCTTATCATGATATCATCATCATCATGATCATTTCCTCATGATATCATCATCATGATATCATCATCATCATCTCATCATGATATCAACATCATGATATCATCATCATCGTCTCATCATGATATCATCATCATCATCTCATCATGATATCATCATCATCTCTTCATGATATCATCATCTCATCATGATATCATCATCTCATCATGATATCATCATCATCATCTCATCATGATATCATCATCATGATATCATCATCATGATATCATCATCATGATATCATCATCATCATCATCATCGTCTCATCATGATATCATCATCATAATCATCTCATCATGATATCATCATCATCATCATCATCATCGTCTCATCATGATATCATCATCTCATCATGATATCATCATCATGATATCATCATCATCATCATCATCATCTCAGCATGATATCATCATCATCGTCTCATCATGATATCATCATCATGATATCATCATCATCATCATCATCATCATCTCAGCATGATATCATCATCATCATCATCATCATCATCTCATCATGATACCATCATCATCTCATCATGATACCATCATCATGATATCATCATCATCATCGTCTCATCATGATATCATCATCATCATCTCATCATGCTATCATCATCATGATCATCTCATCATGATATCATCATCATGATATCATCATCATGATATCATCATCATGATATCATCATCACCATCATCTCATCATGATCTCATCATCATGATATCATCATCATGATATCATCATCACCATCATCTCATCATGATCTCATCATCATGATATCATCATCATCGTCTCATCATGATATCATCATCATCATCATCATCATCTCATCATGATATCATCATCATAATATCATCATCATCATGATATCATCATCATGATATCATCATCATGATATCATCATCATTATCATCTCATCATGATATCATCATCATCATTATCTCATCATGATATCATCATCATCATCATCATCTCATCATGATATCATCATCATCATCATCATCATCTCATCATGATATCAACATCATGATATCATCATCATCTCATCATGATATCATCATCATGATATCATCATCATGATATTATCAACATCATCTCATCATGATATCAACATCATGATATCATCATCATCATCATCATCATCATCTCATCATGATATCATCATCATCTCATCATGATATCATCATCATCGTCTCATCATGATATCATCATCATGATATCATCATCATCGTCTCATCATGATATCATCATCATCATCATCATCATCATCTCATCATGATATCATCATCATAATCATCTCATCATGATATCATCATCATCATCATCATCATGATATCATCATCATCATCTCATCATGATTTCATCATCATCATCTCATCATGATATCATCATCATGATATCATCATCATCATCATCATCTCATCATGATATAATCATCATCATCATCTCATCATGATATCATCATCATGATATCATCATCATCATCATCTCATCATGATATCATCATCATGATATCATCATCATGATATCATCATCATCATCTCATCATGATATCAACATCATGATATCATCATCATCATCTCATCATGATATCATCATCATCATCTCATCATGATATCATCATCATCATCTCATCATGATATCATCATCATCATCATCTCATCATGATTTCATCATCATCATCTCATCATGATATCATCATCATCATCATCATCATCATCATCATCATCATCATCATCTCATCATGATATCAAAATCATGATATCATCATCATCATCTCATCATGATATCATCATCATCATCATCATCTCATCATGATATCAACATCATGATATCATCATAAGCATCATCTCATCATGATATCATCATCATGATATCATCATCATCGTCTCATCATGATATCAACATCATGATATCATCATCATCATCATCTCATCATGATATCATCATCATGATATCATCATCATGATATCATCATCATCATCATCATCATCTCAGCATGATATCATCATCATCATCATCATCATCATCTCATCATGATACCATCATCATCTCATCATGATACCATCATCATGATATCATCATCATCATCGTCTCATCATGATATCATCATCATCATCTCATCATGCTATCATCATCATGATCATCTCATCATGATATCATCATCATGATATCATCATCATGATATCATCATCATGATATCATCATCATGATATCATCATCACCATCATCTCATCATGATCTCATCATCATGATATCATCATCATGATATCATCATCACCATCATCTCATCATGATCTCATCATCATGATATCATCATCATCGTCTCATCATGATATCATCATCATCATCATCATCATCTCATCATGATATCATCATCATAATATCATCATCATCATGATATCATCATCATGATATCATCATCATGATATCATCATCATTATCATCTCATCATGATATCATCATCATCATTATCTCATCATGATATCATCATCATCATCATCATCTCATCATGATATCATCATCATCATCATCATCATCTCATCATGATATCAACATCATGATATCATCATCATCTCATCATGATATCATCATCATGATATCATCATCATGATATTATCAACATCATCTCATCATGATATCAACATCATGATATCATCATCATCATCATCATCATCATCTCATCATGATATCATCATCATCTCATCATGATATCATCATCATCGTCTCATCATGATATCATCATCATGATATCATCATCATCGTCTCATCATGATATCATCATCATCATCATCATCATCATCTCATCATGATATCATCATCATAATCATCTCATCATGATATCATCATCATCATCATCATCATGATATCATCATCATCATCTCATCATGATTTCATCATCATCATCTCATCATGATATCATCATCATGATATCATCATCATCATCATCATCTCATCATGATATAATCATCATCATCATCTCATCATGATATCATCATCATGATATCATCATCATCATCATCTCATCATGATATCATCATCATGATATCATCATCATGATATCATCATCATCATCTCATCATGATATCAACATCATGATATCATCATCATCATCTCATCATGATATCATCATCATCATCTCATCATGATATCATCATCATCATCTCATCATGATATCATCATCATCATCATCTCATCATGATTTCATCATCATCATCTCATCATGATATCATCATCATCATCATCATCATCATCATCATCATCATCATCATCTCATCATGATATCAAAATCATGATATCATCATCATCATCTCATCATGATATCATCATCATCATCATCATCTCATCATGATATCAACATCATGATATCATCATAAGCATCATCTCATCATGATATCATCATCATGATATCATCATCATCGTCTCATCATGATATCAACATCATGATATCATCATCATCATCATCTCATCATGATATCATCATCATGATATCATCATCATGATATCATCATCATGATATCATCATCATCTCATCATGATATCATCATCATCTTCATCATCTCATCTTGATACCATCATCATGATATCATCATCATCGTCTCATCATGATATCATCATGATCATCATCTCATCATGATATCATCATCATGATCATCTCATCATGATATCATCATCATCATCATCATCGTCTCATCATGATATCATCATCATCTCATCATGATATCATCATCATAATCATCTCATCATGATATCATCATCATCATCATCGTCTCATCATGATATCATCATCATCTCATCATGATATCATCATCATGATATCATCATCATCATCATCATCATCATGATATCATCATCATGATATCATCATCATCGTCTCATCATGATATCATCATCATCTCATCTCATCATGATATCATCATCATCATCATCATCATCATCATCGTCTCATCATGATATCATCATCATCTCATCATGATATCATCATCATAATCATCTCATCATGATATCATCATCATGATATCATCATCATCGTCTCATCATGATATCATCATCATCTCATCATGATATCATCATCATGATATCATCATCATCATCATCATCATCATCATCATAATCATCTCAGCATGATATCATCATCATGATATCATCATCATCGTCTCATCATGATATCATCATCATCATCATCATCTCATCATGATATCATCATCATGATATCATCATCATCATCATCATCATCATCATCATCTCATCATGATACCATCATCATGATATCATCATCATTGTCTCATCATGATATCATCATCATCATCTCATCATGATATCATCATCATCTCTTCATGATATCATCATCTCATCATGATATCATCATCTCATCATGATATCTTCATCATCATCTCATCATGATATCATCATCATCATCATCTCATCATGATATCATCATCATCATCTCATCATGAAATCATCATCATGATATCATCATCATGATATCATCATCATCTCATCATGATATCATCATCATCTCATCATGATATCATCATCATCGTCTCATCATGATATCATCATCATCATCATCTCATCATGATATCATCATCATGATATCATCATCATCATCATCTCATCATGATATCATCATCATCATCATCATCTCATCATGATATCAACATCATGATATCATCATCATCATCATCATCTCATCATGATATCATCATCATGATATCATCATCATGATATCATCGTCATCATCTCATCATGATATCATCATCATCATCATCATCATCATCATCATCATCATCATCATCATCTCATCATGATATCATCATCATCATATCATCATCATGATATCATATCATCATCATCATCATCATCTCATCATGATATCATCATCATCATCATCATCATCATCATCATCATCATCATCATCATCTCATCTTGATATCATCATCATGATATCATCATCATGATATCATCATCATCATCATCATCATCTTATCATGATATCATCATCATCATGATCATCTCATCATGATATCATCATCATCATCATCATCATCATCATCTCATCATGATATCATCATCATCATATCATCATCATGATATCATCATCATCATCATCATCTCATCATGATATCATCATCATCATCATCATCATCATCTCATCTTGATATCATCATCATGATATCATCATCATGATATCATCATCATCATCATCATCATCATCTTATCATGATATCATCATCATCATGATCATTTCCTCATGATATCATCATCATGATA
The DNA here is from genome assembly GCA_036172795.1 of Pelodytes ibericus. Classification (NCBI taxonomy): domain Eukaryota; kingdom Metazoa; phylum Chordata; class Amphibia; order Anura; family Pelodytidae; genus Pelodytes; species Pelodytes ibericus. Next base: position 230,346 of record JAYKOZ010000087.1, read on the forward strand.
TCATCATCATCATCTCATCATGATATCAACATCATGATATCATCATCATCGTCTCATCATGATATCATCATCATCATCTCATCATGATATCATCATCATCTCTTCATGATATCATCATCTCATCATGATATCATCATCTCATCATGATATCATCATCATCATCTCATCATGATATCATCATCATGATATCATCATCATGATATCATCATCATGATATCATCATCATGATATCATCATCATCATCATCATCGTCTCATCATGATATCATCATCATAATCATCTCATCATGATATCATCATCATCATCATCATCATCGTCTCATCATGATATCATCATCTCATCATGATATCATCATCATGATATCATCATCATCATCATCTCAGCATGATATCATCATCATCGTCTCATCATGATATCATCATCATGATATCATCATCATCATCATCATCATCTCAGCATGATATCATCATCATCATCATCATCATCTCATCATGATACCATCATCATCTCATCATGATACCATCATCATGATATCATCATCATCATCGTCTCATCATGATATCATCATCATCATCTCATCATGCTATCATCATCATGATCATCTCATCATGATATCATCATCATGATATCATCATCATGATATCATCATCATGATATCATCATCACCATCATCTCATCATGATCTCATCATCATGATATCATCATCATGATATCATCATCACCATCATCTCATCATGATCTCATCATCATGATATCATCATCATCGTCTCATCATGATATCATCATCATCATCATCATCATCTCATCATGATATCATCATCATAATATCATCATCATCATGATATCATCATCATGATATCATCATCATGATATCATCATCATTATCATCTCATCATGATATCATCATCATCATCATCTCATCATGATATCATCATCATCATCATCATCTCATCATGATATCATCATCATCATCATCATCATCTCATCATGATATCAACATCATGATATCATCATCATCTCATCATGATATCATCATCATGATATCATCATCATGATATTATCAACATCATCTCATCATGATATCAACATCATGATATCATCATCATCATCATCATCATCATCTCATCATGATATCATCATCATCTCATCATGATATCATCATCATCGTCTCATCATGATATCATCATCATGATATCATCATCATCGTCTCATCATGATATCATCATCATCATCATCATCATCATCTCATCATGATATCATCATCATAATCATCTCATCATGATATCATCATCATCATCATCATCATGATATCATCATCATCATCTCATCATGATTTCATCATCATCATCTCATCATGATATCATCATCATGATATCATCATCATCATCATCATCTCATCATGATATAATCATCATCATCATCTCATCATGATATCATCATCATGATATCATCATCATCATCATCTCATCATGATATCATCATCATGATATCATCATCATGATATCATCATCATCATCTCATCATGATATCAACATCATGATATCATCATCATCATCTCATCATGATATCATCATCATCATCTCATCATGATATCATCATCATCATCTCATCATGATATCATCATCATCATCATCTCATCATGATTTCATCATCATCATCTCATCATGATATCATCATCATCATCATCATCATCATCATCATCATCATCATCTCATCATGATATCAAAATCATGATATCATCATCATCATCTCATCATGATATCATCATCATCATCATCATCTCATCATGATATCAACATCATGATATCATCATAAGCATCATCTCATCATGATATCATCATCATGATATCATCATCATCGTCTCATCATGATATCAACATCATGATATCATCATCATCATCATCTCATCATGATATCATCATCATGATATCATCATCATGATATCATCATCATGATATCATCATCATCTCATCATGATATCATCATCATCTTCATCATCTCATCTTGATACCATCATCATGATATCATCATCATCGTCTCATCATGATATCATCATGATCATCATCTCATCATGATATCATCATCATGATCATTTCCTCATGATATCATCATCATGATATCATCATCATGATATCATCATCATCATCTCATCATGATATCATCATCATCATCATCATCTCATCATGATATCATCATCATGATATCATCATCATCATCATCTCATCATGATATCATCATCATCATCATCTCATCATGATATCATCATCATGATCATCTCATCATGATATCATCATCATGATATCATCATCATGATATCATCATCATCATCTCATCATGATATCATCATCATCATCATCATCATCGTCTCATCATGATATCATCATCATCATCATCATCTCATCATGATATCATCAGCATGATATCATCATCATGATATCATCATCATCGTCTCATCATGATATCATCATCATGATATCATCATCATCTCATCATGATATCATCATCATGATATCATCATCATCATCATCTCAGCATGATATCATCATCATGATATCATCATCATCGTCTCATCATGATATCATCATCATCATCATCTCATCATGATATCATCATCATGATATCATCATCATGATATCATCATCATCATCATCATCATCTCATCATGATACCATCATCATGATATCATCATCATCGTCTCATCATGATATCATCATCATCATCATCTCATCATGATATCATCATCATGATATCATCATCATGATATCATCATCATCATCATCATCATCATCTCATCATGATATCATCATCATGATCATCTCATCATGATATCATCATCATGATATCATCATCATCATCTCATCATGATATCATCATCATGATATCATCATCATCATCATCATCATCATCATCATCTCATCATGATATCATCATCATCATCATCATCATCATCATCATCATCATCATCTCATCATGATATCATCATCATCTCTTCATGATATCATCTTCTCATCATGATATCATCATCTCATCATGATATCTTCATCATCATCTCATCATGATATCATCATCATCATCATCTCATCATGATATCATCATCATCATCTCATCATGATATCATCATCATGATATCATCATCATGATACCATCATCATGATATCATCATCATCATCTCATCATGATATCATCATCATCATCATCATCATCATCATCATCTCATCATGATATCATCATCATCTCTTCATGATATCATCTTCTCATCATGATATCATCATCTCATCATGATATCTTCATCATCATCTCATCATGATATCATCATCATCATCATCTCATCATGATATCATCATCATCATCTCATCATGATATCATCATCATGATATCATCATCATGATACCATCATCATGATATCATCATCATCATCTCATCATGATATCATCATCATGATATCATCATCATCATCAACGTCTCATCATGATATAATCATCATCATCATCATCTCATCATGATATCATCATCATGATATCATCATCATCATCATCTCATCATGATATCATCATCATCATCATCATCATCTCATCATGATATCAACATCATGATATCATCATCATCATCATCTCATCATCATGATATCATCATCATCATCTCATCATGATATCATCATCATCATCATCATCATCTCATCTTGATACCATCATCATGATATCATCATCATCGTCTCATCATGATATCATCATGATCATCATCTCATCATGATATCATCATCATGATCATTTCCTCATGATATCATCATCATGATATCATCATCATCATCTCATCATGATATCAACATCATGATATTATCATCATCGTCTCATCATGATATCATCATCATCTCTTCATGATATCATCATCTCATCATGATATCATCATCTCATCATGATATCATCATCATCATCTCATCATGATATCATCATCATGATATCATCATCATGATATCATCATCATCATCATCTCATCATGATATCATCATCATCATCATCTCATCATGATATCATCATCATGATATCATCATCATGATATCATCATCATGATATCATCATCATCATCATCTCATCATGATATCATCATCATCATCATCTCATCATGATATCATCATCATGATATCATCATCATCATCATCATCTCATCATGATATCATCATCATGATATCATCATCATCGTCTCATCATGATATCATCATCATCATCTCATCATGATATCATCATCATGATATCATCATCATCATCTCATCATGATATCATGATATCATCATCATCATGATATCATCATCATGATATCATCATCATGATATCATCATCATCATCATCTCATCATGATATCATCATCATCATCTCATCATGATATCATCATCATCATCATCATCATCATCTCATCATGATATCATCATCATCATCATCATCTCATCATGATATCAACATCATGATATCATCATCATCTCATCATGATATCATCATCATGATATCATCATCATGATATCATCATCATGATATTATCATCACCATCTCATCATGGTATCAACATCATGATATCATCATCATCATCATCATCATCATCATCATCATCATCATCTCATCATGATATCATCATCATCTCATCATGATATCATCATCATGATATCATCATCATCATCATCTCATCATGATATCATCATCATCATCATCTCATCATGATATCATCATCATGATATCATCATCATCGTTCCATCATGATATCATCATCATCTCATCATGATATCATCATCATAATCATCTCATCATGATATCATCATCATGATATCATCATCATCATCATCATCATCATCATCATCTCATCATGATTTCATCATCATCATCTCATCATGATATTATCATCATGATATCATCATCATCATCATCATCTCATCATGATATCATCATCATCATCTCATCATGATATCATCATCATGATATCATCATCATCATCATCTCATCATGATATCATCATCATGATATCATCATCATGATATCATCATCATCATCATCTCATCATGATATCAACATCATGATATCATCATCATCATCATCATCATCATCATCATCTCATCATGATATCATCATCATCATCATCTCATCATGATATCATCATCATGATATCATCATCATGATATCATCATCATGATATCATCATGATATCATCATCATGATATCATCATGATATCATCATCATGATATCATCATCATCATCATCATCATCATCATCATCATCATCATCATCATCATCATCTCATCATGATACCATCATCATGATATCATCATCATTATCTCATCATGATATCATCATCTCATCATGATATCATCATCATCATCATCATCATCTCATCATGATATCATCATCATGATATCATCATCATTATCTCATCATGATATCATCATCTCATCATGATATCATCATCATCATCATCATCTCATCATGATATCATCATCATGATATCATCATCATGATATCATCATCATGATATCATCATCATGATATCATCATCATCATCATCATCATCTCATCATGATATCATCATCATGATATCATCATCGTCTCATCATGATATCATCATCATCATCTCATCATGATATCATCATCATGATATCATCATCATGATATCATCATCATGATATCATCATCATCATCATCTCATCATGATATCATCATCATGATATCATCATCATGATATCATCATCATGATATCATCATCATCATCATCTCATCATGATATCATCATCATGATATCATCATCGTCTCATCATGATATCATCATCATCATCTCATCATGATATCATCATCATGATATCATCATCATGATATCATCATCATCATCATCTCATCATGATATCATCATCATGATATCATCATCATGATATCATCATCATCGTCTCATCATGATATCATCATCATCATCTCATCATGATATCATCATCATGATATCATCATCATGATATCATCATCATCGTCTCATCATGATATCATCATCATCATCATCATCTCATCATGATATCATCATCATGATCATCTCATCATGATATCATTATCATGATCATCTCATCATGATATCATTATCACCATCATCTCATCATGATCTCATCATCATGATATCATCATCATCTTCTCATCATGATATCATCATCATCATCATCATCATCTCATCATGATATCATCATCATCATGATATCATCATCATGATATCATCATCATGATATCATCATCATCTTCTCATCATGATATCATCATCATCATGATATCATCATCATGATATTATCATCATCATTTCATCATGATATCAACATCATGTTATCATCATCATCATCATCATCTCATCATGATATCATCATCATCTCATCATGATATAATCATCATGGTATCATGACATCATCGTCTCATCATGATATCATCATCATCATCATCATCATCATCTCATCATGATATCATCATCATGATATCATCATCATCGTCTCATCATGATATCATCATCATCATCATCATCATCTCATCATGATATCATCATCATAATCATCTCATCATGATATCATCATCATGATATCATCATCATCTCATCATGATTTCATCATCATCATCATCTCATCATGATATCATCATCATGATATCATCATCATCATCATCATCATCATCATCTCATCATAATATCATCATCATCATCATCTCATCATGATATCAACATCATGATATCATCATCATCATCTCATCATGATATCATCATCATGATATCATCATCATCATCATCTCATCATAATATCATCATCATCATCATCTCATCATGATATCAACATCATGATATCATCATCATCATCTCATCATGATATCATCATCATGATATCATCATCATGATATCATCATCATGATATCATCATCATCATCTCATCATGATATCAACATCATGATATCATCATCATCATCATCATCATCATCATCATCATCATCTCATCATGATATCATCATCATCATCATCTCATCATGATATCATCATCATGATATCATCATCATGATATCATCATCATGATATCATCATCATGATATCATCATCATCATCATCATCTCATCATGATATCATCATCATGATATCATCATCATCGTCTCATCATGATATCATCATCATTATCATCATCTCATCATGATATCATCATCATGAAATCATCATCATGATATCATCATCATGATATCATCATCATGATATCATCATCATCATCATCATCATCATCTCATCATGATATCATCATCATCATCATCTCATCATGATATCATCATCATGATATCATCATCGTCTCATCATGATATCATCATCATCATCTCATCATGATATCATCATCATGATATCATCATCATCATCTCATCATGATATCATCATCATGATATCATCATCATGATATCATCATCATGATATCATCATCATCGTCTCATCATGATATCATCATCATCATCATTCATCATCTCATCATGATATCATCATCATGATCATCTCATCATGATATCATTATCATGATCATCTCATCATGATATCATTATCACCATCATCTCATCATGATCTCATCATCATGATATCATCATCATCTTCTCATCATGATATCATCATCATCATCATCATCTCATCATGATATCATCATCATCATGATATCATCATCATGATATCATCATCATGATATCATCATCATGATATCATCATCATCATCATCTCATCATGATATCATCATCATGCTATCATCATCATGATATTATCATCATCATTTCATCATGATATCAACATCATGTTATCATCATCATCATCATCATCATCTCATCATGATATCATCATCATCTCATCATGATATAATCATCATGGTATCATGACATCATCGTCTCATCATGATATCATCATCATCATCATCATCATCATCATCATCATCTCATCATGATATCATCATCATGATATCATCATCATCGTCTCATCATGATATCATCATCATCATCTCATCATGATATCATCATCATAATCATCTCATCATGATATCATCATCATCGTCTCATCATGATATCATCATCATCATCATCATCTCATCATGATATCATCATCATAATCATCTCATCATGATATCATCATCATGATATCATCATCATCTCATCATGATTTCATCATCATCATCATCTCATCATGATATCATCATCATGATATCATCATCATCATCATCATCATCTCATCATAATATCATCATCATCATCATCTCATCATGATATCAACATCATGATATCATCATCATCATCATCTCATCATGATATCATCATCATGATATCATCATCATGATATCATCATCATGATATCATCATCATGATATCATCATCATCATCATCTCATCATGATATCAACATCATGATATCATCATCATCATCATCATCATCATCATCATCATCATCATCATCATCATCATCATCATCATCATCTCATCATGATATCATCATCATCATCATCTCATCATGATATCATCATCATGATATCATCATCATGATATCATCATCATGATATCATCATCATCATCATCATCATCTCATCATGATATCATCATCATGATATCATCATCATCGTCTCATCATGATATCATCATCATCATCATCATCTCATCATGATATCATCATCATGATATCATCATCATGATATCATCATCATGATATCATCATCATCATCATCATCATCATCATCTCATCATGATATCATCATCATCATCATCATCTCATCATGATATCAACATCATGATATCATCATCATCATCATCTCATCATGATATCATCATCATCATCATCTCATCATGATATCAACATCATGATATCATCATCATCATCATCGTCTCATTATGATATCATCATCATCATCATCTCATCATGATATCATCATCATGATCATCTCATCATGATATCACCATCATGATATCATCATCATGATATCATCATCATGATATCATCATCATCATCTCATCATGATATCATCATCATGATATCATCATCATCATCATCGTCTCATCATGATATCATCATTATCATCATCATCTCATCATGATATCATCATCATAATCATCTCATCATGATATCATCATCACATCATCATCATATCATCATCATCGTCTCATCATGATATCATCATCATCTCATCATGATATCATCATCATGATATCATCATCATCATCATCATCATCTCAGCATGATATCATCATCATGATATCATCATCATCGTCTCATCATGATATTATCATCATCATCATCTCATCATGATATCATCATCATGATATCATCATCATCATCATGATCATCATCATCATCATCTCATCATGATATCATCATCATGATATCATCATCATCATCATCTCATCATGATATCATCATCATGATATCATCATCATGATATCATCAACATCATGATATCATCATCATGATATCATCATCATGATATCATCATCATGATATCATCATCATGATATCATCATCATCATCATCTCATCATGATATCATCATCATCATCTCATCATGATATCATCATCATCATCATCATCTCATCATGATATCATCATCATCATCATCATCATCTCATCATGATATCAACATCATGATATCATCATCATCTCATCATGATATCATCATCATGATATCATCATCATGATATTATCATCATCATCTCATCATGATATCAACATCATGATATCATCATCATCATCATCATCATCATCATCTCATCATGATATCATCATCATCTCATCATGATATCATCATCATCATCATCATCATCTCATCATAATATCATCATCATGATATCATCATCAACGTCTCATCATGATATCATCATCATCATCATCATCATCTCATCATGATATCATCATCATAATCATCTCATCATAATATCATCATCATGATATCATCATCATCGTCTCATCATGATATCATCATCATCATCATCATCATCTCATCATGATATCATCATCATAATCATCTCATCATAATATCATCATCATGATATCATCATCATCATCATCATCATCATCTCATCATGATTTCATCATCATCATCTCATCATCATCGTCTCATCATGATATCATCATCATCATCATCATCATCATCTCATCATGATATCATCATCATAATCATCTCATCATAATATCATCATCATGATATCATCATCATCATAATCATCATCATCATCTCATCATGATTTCATCATCATCATCTCATCATGATATCATCATCATGATATCATCATCATCATCATCATCTCATCATGATATCATCATCATGATATCATCATCATCATCATCATCTCATCATGATATCAACATCATGATATCATCATCATGATATCATCATCATGATATCATCATCATCATCATCATCTCATCATGATATCAACATCATGATATCATCATCATCATCATCATCATCTCATCATGATATCATCATCATCATCATCATCTCATCATGATATCATCATCATGATATCATCATCATGATATCATCATCATGATATCATCATCATGATATCATCATGATATCATCATCATGATATCATCATCATCATCATCATTATCATCATCATCATCATCTCATCATGATACCATCATCATGATATCATCATGATATGATCATCTCATCATGATATCATCATCATCATCTCATCATGATATCATCATCATGATATCATCATCATGATATCATCATCATCTCATCATGATATCATCATCATGATATCATCATTATGATATCATCATCATCATCATCATCATTTCATCATGATATCATCATCATGATATCATCATCATGATATCATCATCATCGTCTCATTATGATATCATCATCATCATCATCATCTCATCATGATATCATCATCATCATCATCTCATCATGATATCATCATCATGATATCATCATCATGATATCATCATCATGATATCATCATGATATCATCATCATGATATCATCATGATATCATCATCATGATATCATCATCATCATCATCATCATCATCATCATCATCATCATCATCATCATCATCATCATCTCATCATGATACCATCATCATGATATCATCATCATTATCTCATCATGATATCATCATCTCATCATGATATCATCATCATCATCATCATCTCATCATGATATCATCATCATGATATCATCATCATTATCTCATCATGATATCATCATCTCATCATGATATCATCATCATCATCATCATCTCATCATGATATCATCATCATGATATCATCATCATGATATCATCATCATGATATCATCATCATGATATCATCATCATCATCATCATCATCTCATCATGATATCATCATCATGATATCATCATCGTCTCATCATGATATCATCATCATCATCTCATCATGATATCATCATCATGATATCATCATCATGATATCATCATCATGATATCATCATCATCATCATCTCATCATGATATCATCATCATGATATCATCATCATGATATCATCATCATGATATCATCATCATCATCTCATCATGATATCATCATCATGATATCATCATCGTCTCATCATGATATCATCATCATCATCTCATCATGATATCATCATCATGATATCATCATCATGATATCATCATCATCATCATCTCATCATGATATCATCATCATGATATCATCATCATGATATCATCATCATCGTCTCATCATGATATCATCATCATCATCTCATCATGATATCATCATCATGATATCATCATCATGATATCATCATCATCGTCTCATCATGATATCATCATCATCATCATCTCATCATGATATCATCATCATGATCATCTCATCATGATATCATTATCATGATCATCTCATCATGATATCATTATCACCATCATCTCATCATGATCTCATCATCATGATATCATCATCATCTTCTCATCATGATATCATCATCATCATCATCATCATCTCATCATGATATCATCATCATCATGATATCATCATCATGATATCATCATCATGATATCATCATCATCTTCTCATCATGATATCATCATCATCATGATATCATCATCATGATATTATCATCATCATTTCATCATGATATCAACATCATGTTATCATCATCATCATCATCATCTCATCATGATATCATCATCATCTCATCATGATATAATCATCATGGTATCATGACATCATCGTCTCATCATGATATCATCATCATCATCATCATCATCATCTCATCATGATATCATCATCATGATATCATCATCATCGTCTCATCATGATATCATCATCATCATCATCATCATCTCATCATGATATCATCATCATAATCATCTCATCATGATATCATCATCATGATATCATCATCATCTCATCATGATTTCATCATCATCATCATCTCATCATGATATCATCATCATGATATCATCATCATCATCATCATCATCATCATCTCATCATAATATCATCATCATCATCATCTCATCATGATATCAACATCATGATATCATCATCATCATCTCATCATGATATCATCATCATGATATCATCATCATCATCATCTCATCATAATATCATCATCATCATCATCTCATCATGATATCAACATCATGATATCATCATCATCATCTCATCATGATATCATCATCATGATATCATCATCATGATATCATCATCATGATATCATCATCATCATCTCATCATGATATCAACATCATGATATCATCATCATCATCATCATCATCATCATCATCTCATCATGATATCATCATCATCATCATCTCATCATGATATCATCATCATGATATCATCATCATGATATCATCATCATGATATCATCATCATCATCATCATCTCATCATGATATCATCATCATGATATCATCATCATCGTCTCATCATGATATCATCATCATTATCATCATCTCATCATGATATCATCATCATGAAATCATCATCATGATATCATCATCATGATATCATCATCATGATATCATCATCATCATCATCATCATCATCTCATCATGATATCATCATCATCATCATCTCATCATGATATCATCATCATGATATCATCATCGTCTCATCATGATATCATCATCATCATCTCATCATGATATCATCATCATGATATCATCATCATCATCTCATCATGATATCATCATCATGATATCATCATCATGATATCATCATCATGATATCATCATCATCGTCTCATCATGATATCATCATCATCATCATTCATCATCTCATCATGATATCATCATCATGATCATCTCATCATGATATCATTATCATGATCATCTCATCATGATATCATTATCACCATCATCTCATCATGATCTCATCATCATGATATCATCATCATCTTCTCATCATGATATCATCATCATCATCATCATCTCATCATGATATCATCATCATCATGATATCATCATCATGATATCATCATCATGATATCATCATCATCATCATCTCATCATGATATCATCATCATGCTATCATCATCATGATATTATCATCATCATTTCATCATGATATCAACATCATGTTATCATCATCATCATCATCATCATCTCATCATGATATCATCATCATCTCATCATGATATAATCATCATGGTATCATGACATCATCGTCTCATCATGATATCATCATCATCATCATCATCATCATCATCATCATCATCATCTCATCATGATATCATCATCATGATATCATCATCATCGTCTCATCATGATATCATCATCATCATCTCATCATGATATCATCATCATAATCATCTCATCATGATATCATCATCATCGTCTCATCATGATATCATCATCATCATCATCATCTCATCATGATATCATCATCATAATCATCTCATCATGATATCATCATCATGATATCATCATCATCTCATCATGATTTCATCATCATCATCATCTCATCATGATATCATCATCATGATATCATCATCATCATCATCATCATCATCTCATCATAATATCATCATCATCATCATCTCATCATGATATCAACATCATGATATCATCATCATCATCATCTCATCATGATATCATCATCATGATATCATCATCATGATATCATCATCATGATATCATCATCATGATATCATCATCATCATCATCTCATCATGATATCAACATCATGATATCATCATCATCATCATCATCATCATCATCATCATCATCATCATCATCATCTCATCATGATATCATCATCATCATCATCTCATCATGATATCATCATCATGATATCATCATCATGATATCATCATCATGATATCATCATCATCATCATCATCATCTCATCATGATATCATCATCATGATATCATCATCATCGTCTCATCATGATATCATCATCATCATCATCATCTCATCATGATATCATCATCATGATATCATCATCATGATATCATCATCATGATATCATCATCATCATCATCATCATCATCATCTCATCATGATATCATCATCATCATCATCATCTCATCATGATATCAACATCATGATATCATCATCATCATCATCTCATCATGATATCATCATCATCATCATCTCATCATGATATCAACATCATGATATCATCATCATCATCATCGTCTCATTATGATATCATCATCATCATCATCTCATCATGATATCATCATCATGATCATCTCATCATGATATCACCATCATGATATCATCATCATGATATCATCATCATGATATCATCATCATCATCTCATCATGATATCATCATCATGATATCATCATCATCATCATCGTCTCATCATGATATCATCATTATCATCATCATCTCATCATGATATCATCATCATAATCATCTCATCATGATATCATCATCACATCATCATCATATCATCATCATCGTCTCATCATGATATCATCATCATCTCATCATGATATCATCATCATGATATCATCATCATCATCATCATCATCTCAGCATGATATCATCATCATGATATCATCATCATCGTCTCATCATGATATTATCATCATCATCATCTCATCATGATATCATCATCATGATATCATCATCATCATCATCATCTCATCATGATATCATCATCATGATATCATCATCATCATCATCTCATCATGATATCATCATCATGATATCATCATCATGATATCATCAACATCATGATATCATCATCATGATATCATCATCATGATATCATCATCATGATATCATCATCATGATATCATCATCATCATCATCTCATCATGATATCATCATCATCATCTCATCATGATATCATCATCATCATCATCATCTCATCATGATATCATCATCATCATCATCATCATCTCATCATGATATCAACATCATGATATCATCATCATCTCATCATGATATCATCATCATGATATCATCATCATGATATTATCATCATCATCTCATCATGATATCAACATCATGATATCATCATCATCATCATCATCATCATCTCATCATGATATCATCATCATCTCATCATGATATCATCATCATCATCATCATCATCTCATCATAATATCATCATCATGATATCATCATCAACGTCTCATCATGATATCATCATCATCATCATCATCATCTCATCATGATATCATCATCATAATCATCTCATCATAATATCATCATCATGATATCATCATCATCGTCTCATCATGATATCATCATCATCATCATCATCATCTCATCATGATATCATCATCATAATCATCTCATCATAATATCATCATCATGATATCATCATCATCATCATCATCATCATCATCATCTCATCATGATTTCATCATCATCATCTCATCATCATCGTCTCATCATGATATCATCATCATCATCATCATCATCTCATCATGATATCATCATCATAATCATCTCATCATAATATCATCATCATGATATCATCATCATCATAATCATCATCATCATCTCATCATGATTTCATCATCATCATCTCATCATGATATCATCATCATGATATCATCATCATCATCATCATCTCATCATGATATCATCATCATGATATCATCATCATCATCATCATCTCATCATGATATCAACATCATGATATCATCATCATGATATCATCATCATGATATCATCATCATCATCATCATCTCATCATGATATCAACATCATGATATCATCATCATCATCATCATCATCTCATCATGATATCATCATCATCATCATCATCTCATCATGATATCATCATCATGATATCATCATCATGATATCATCATCATGATATCATCATCATGATATCATCATGATATCATCATCATGATATCATCATCATCATCATCATTATCATCATCATCATCATCTCATCATGATACCATCATCATGATATCATCATGATATGATCATCTCATCATGATATCATCATCATCATCTCATCATGATATCATCATCATGATATCATCATCATGATATCATCATCATCTCATCATGATATCATCATCATGATATCATCATCATGATATCATCATCATCATCATCATCATTTCATCATGATATCATCATCATGATATCATCATCATGATATCATCATCATCGTCTCATTATGATATCATCATCATCATCATCATCTCATCATGATATCATCATCATGATCATCTCATCATGATATCATCATCATTATCTCATCATGATATCATCATCTCATCATGATATCATCATCATCATCTCATCATGATATCATCATCATGATATCATCATCATGATATCATCATCATCATCATCATCTCATCATGATATCATCATCATCTCATCATGATATCATCATCATGATATCATCATCATCGTCTCATTATGATATCATCATCATCATCATCTCATCATGATATCATCATCATGATCAACTCATCATGATATCATCATCATGATCATCTCTGAAATATATAATTCAATATCAATATTTGATGTTTTATAAGTTTATGATATAAGTCTATCTTATATCTTTGATAGTAAGAAAATGCCTTCCACCTAGCCTTCAATGGAATGTAGAACCCCCCAAGAGCTGTTCCTATATCACAAGAATCCATTGTATATGATGGACACCATATGTGGTTACAATTAGAATAAATATTTCTCTAGCCAGATAGTCTAGGATTTTTCTTTCACCTTTGACACTAAGAGGCCCACCAATATATCTTTCCTTTAAAACATAGTACCCTTTGTTAGTCTTATCCTGTCCTGAGTATAATTACACCATATGGCTTTCATTATAAACAAAATGGATGCTAAAGCCACGTCCTATATATATATATATATATTACAATTTATGAACACATACATATATACACGCCTCCTTGTATTACCATAAATTAGGGAGTGTTTAACTTGATAGAGGTATTAAAACCTATTGCAAATTCCGATCTTTACCAATATTTTTAACATCATAACATCTGAAGCATTGCTGTGTTATTGGTCCTACGGATTTGAATAAAATAATTTGAAGTTTGTTTTTCGGATGGTTATTCAGCAAGACACTAAAATTGAAGACTAATTCTTATGGAAGAAATATGACATTTATGGAGACAGAAAATTTGTAACAGAAATGGTGGAGAATGCGGGCATTAGATATTCAGAATTATTACTGAATTACTAAAAGAGATCTTGCTGCCAATTGCAAGCTAAAGAAGATAAAGAACTTGAGCTGATTCTCTACTACGAGTTTTAAAATCCAGATACAAAAGGGATTGAACATATGGTGAATGTTACATCACATTCCAGAAATTCCCCAAGAAGAACTCTCCAAGAAAAGACTGTTTCAACTACTGAATTACAAGGATCAAGGCTTAGGTGAGCTGAACAGGAAAATCGTTCGAACGTGGTTGTTTGTTTGTTCCAATATTGGACTCGGAAAATAAGATAAAGAATTGAGACTGCATCCGAATTCTTTTTTATCGGTGGTTTACAGAAGGGAAATCACTTCGGTTTCAAACAAGAGGATTTTGTTACCGAAAAGAATCTCAAGAACAAACGACATATCGGGAAGATTATTTGATTTCTGTAGAAGTGCACAGCTGCAGAGAAAGGATATATTGTGAACGGTATGTGTCTTTTATAAAAGTCTGTAGAAAGTGCTCATATATACTGCCTGTTAAAGAAACCCTATTATACGGTTTTAATCATGGAGTGGTTGAAAAAGACTACTGCCAAATGTTGGAAATTGGTGGACAGGTTAAGAGATATTGAGCAGAGCAATGTGTTTACAAAAAAGAAAAGTCACAATGTTATATTATTAGAAAAATGTTTTCTTGAAACCAGCAAAGCAATGGTTAAATTGTGTCAGTGTGAGAAAACTAGTGACTGCTATGTCTGTTTGACATCAAGGCAAAGAAAAGATATGTTACTGAAAAAACTGCAAAGTACATGTGTTGTTATAAAAACTACAGTCAGTAAAACTCTTCAAAAGTTATTAACAGAAGAGAGATTGGTTACATTTGATGTTTCACTAGCAAAAACATAAATTAAAAGAAAAATAAATCATTTCAAGTATTGCTGAAGTAACAGAAAGAAATGTAGTGCAATATTGACAAGGATGATACAAGATCTTAAAAGTAATGAAAATAAATGGTACCAACTTAAGTTTGCTAAAAAAAAAAAAATGATGTCATAGATGAATTAGATATGTTATTAATTGTATAAAAACTGCAGATCCAGGTGAATCTGGGAGGTGAAACTGATATATTGTGGAAATTACTGAAACAGAGGTTGATAATGAGATGGTTAAAAAGTTATGTAGTTAGTGAATGGGTTAAGAGTAAGTAGATAGCTGTACTGGAAGATAAAGGAAAAATATATGGGACAGTACAGGCGATAGAAGGTGGAGATTGGTTTATTGTTAGATTTGATGGTTTATGCAATGTGGTGAAGAATGTTTATTTCCACTTTATACCTCTTTAGAAAGAAAACATATGTTGTGTTAATCAGTGGACAAAGCATGTAATTTGATCACTGACACGTCAGCAAAGTCCAAGGGATAGCACAGAGTGTTACTGTGTATCTCAAATAGAACAATTCTAAATTAGATAATATGACATCATTATAATATTGTAAAATATAGGAACTAACAAATTTTTGCTTTTACCGATATATTGTTTGATAGAGATTTCTACAGGCCTGATTCCTATCAAATATGTATTTAGTGAAGTGATTTGTTAAAATTGATCTGAATTAGATATAATAAGAAATATGAGACTATACAGGGTGGATACAATCCCTGAGTAATGTAACTAATTTGGCCCCACCCCAAGACATATATTATAGGGTTAATCAGAGTAATCCTAAAATATGCAAGAGAGATATGTGAAGAAAAGATTATTTTCCTATATTATGGGGAAAATGTTAACCTGATTAAAGTGAAAGACAATGGCTTTCTGCCAGCTAAGAGTAATGTACAGGGTATGGCAGCAATGAAACCTGATGCTACTGTGCTCAGTCCATATTAAGTAAAACTGCTAAAAGGTGGAAGCAGCAATTATATATAAATGAAGGCTGCCTTCCAAGCAGGGAATATGAATGTAAGAAGTAATAGTTGTTCCCTGGTCTATCTTGCTAACACATCTCTGGGTGAAGATGGATGACCATACATTTATGGAACACTAGAAGGGATGTTACAGATATATTATATTAGTGCTACTGGAGCAGCAGTTTCACTAAATAGCAAACGCTTGCCGTTAAAAGTTTATGTATCAACAATTACCTTCTAAGTTTTAATAGGGAAAGTGTACATGTAACTGTATCCAGTGATAATAACATTGAGTTTGAAGGAGGAATAATCTACTGGGATGTATGGGTGGACCCTTCCTCCCACTGTAATATAACAGGAATAGGTATTATCAATGGAGAAAAGTTGTATGTGGATGTATTGAATTTGGTTTTGTGGCAAGCTCCAGGTGAGAGTAAAACAGGTAGATACCTAATTATCTAGGATGATAAGGTCATATCATGGCGGTAGAACAGAGTGAAGTGACAACATCTATATAGCAAAATGATGAGTTGTATGAACTGTAAGATAAATAATTTAGTCTAAGTCTAAACAGGATTGTGGGAAGATGAATGTACATGTTGTTATTGAAGATACAAACCCCTTGCAGTAAAACAATATAAGATCCCCAAAAGAAACAGAGAAGATTGTTGTCAGTTGATAAAAGTATTGGCTAAGGTACTGGAACCCTTGGTGGATGGAAATAAGATTTAGTGATATATTGATAAGCTGTTAATTCAAACAGAAACAAGGGAAGAGTATTAACAGATATTCTGTGATATTTGTCATGTGCTGGCAGATAATGGGTTAAAAGTGAACACATCCAAAGTGCAGATTTTGAAAGATAGGATATGAGTTGATATAGATCTAGAAGGGAAAACACTTTGTTTAACAAATGTGAAAGTTTAAAGTAATCTTCAAGGCCAAGGACAGTGATCTAAGGAAATGTTTAGGATTGGTAAATTTCATCAGAGAATTTATGTATGATAGAAAGCTTTTGTATAATATGCTTAAAAGCTAGTGAACTATAGATTAGTTACTCTGGACAGAGAAGGTGAAAAGAGTTAGAGTTTGTTGAAGGATACTCTCACCCAAGCATCTGTATAAACTGCTTCAATTGAATCAGTACCATGTATTGTTCAATGTTATGCAGATGTATTTTCATTAACAGTAGTTTTGATGTAAATGCAGCATGGCTCTTTACAAACATTGGGATATTTTTATAAGATTATGTCTCCAGTGGAGAGGGGAATGTTCTCCTGTGTAAAACAGTTAATGGCTGTATGTTGGCTTTAGAAGCAACACAATACATAGTGGGATTGGACAGATGATTTACAAGACCCCCACATACTTTTATAATTGTTTTAAAATATTGTTCTGATCTAGGAGTACATACCTAGAGGGTAGCTCAATGGATATTGAAGCTACAAAATAAATCTCTCAGAGTGGAAACCAGTTCTGGTCAAAGAGCTGAATTAGTGAAGAAAGTTTTAGAAATAACAGTGTATGACCCAGTGGATATAATCAGTAACAGCAGTTGTATAGTTAAAGTATTAATACTTCACCTCCTGATATGGAAAATAAAGGGATGGTAGATTATCAGGATAAAGTATCAAAACATGCAGGTATACAGATATAACTGATTGATTATAATAGGAGAGCTGCAATACTCAGAACATATAATAATTATAAATGATATAAAAAGAGCAGATTCTTTATAGTATCTGAATGAGCATCAGTGTAAGGATGTTATGTTTAATCCAGTTACAATGAATGATGTTACTGATACTGGCTTATAAAGGGTTAAACACAATGAGACACAAACCTTTGTACTATTTACACCTAGTGACATCTTACAAGAGCTGATTGTATTCAATCATTGTATTTGGGAATAGAAAAAATGTATATGGTCCTGAAAAATACATTATCATCATAAACTAACAACATACTGAAGAGAGAGAGAGAGAGAGACAGAGAGAGAAAAATCAAGTTTTGAAAAACTATGTTTTGTGCCTACATACCTATAGGTTTGTCAAAAGAACTGACAATTTAATCCTAGGTTATGTAAGAAGAGATAATATTATGTTTATATATACTGTAATAAAATATTACTAATCAAAATCGAGACAGAAGGTGTACATGAAATAGTGTTAATGTGTGTTATGCAGAATACACAGAGATAGGAAAAATAACTATGAAAGGGAGTAGTAACAAATTATACAGGAGTATTAATTGTAATTGTGTAACAACAGATTCTAAAACACAAGTGTCATCTTAAGAGTTAATAATAGGAAGAATCATGATAATTAGTGTTAAAATTAACTATTTGTTCCTGGATCCCTCAAATGTGCTACAAACATACTCAATGGTTGAGAGCATTGCAGGAACAATTACTGCCAATTTGAGGATCACAAGTTCAAATACAACTAACCTCCAGTAAACAATTGGTGAAAGAAATTATAAGGGTTAATTCCAACTAGGGAAAATGTGAAATAATTAGTAATAAACTGTGATATAGGTTCAAAAAGGAAATGTAATAAATCAAATCATATGTACACTGATCAATGTGAATGTTTAATATATAAGAACAGTAACTGCTTCTTTATGTCTTATTTCAGAAAACATGATATCTTTTTCTGGACTGAAACTATTCATGTGTGTTTAAAAAGTTCTGTACTTTTGAACTTTGGACATTATGGACATTTTCAAAGACATTATGGATCCGGATCATCGACCCAAGAACTTTATTTCATGGACTAAATCAAAGGGATTTTGTTTTCTGTTTTTTATGTAAAATGTTTGTAATTGTACAGGGTAATAACAATGACACTGTTATTAATAATATTAGGTACAATTGGTGCCCAAAATATAGATACTCTAGATTGCAAAAGTAGAGATACATTTGCTAGATATTGTAAGGCTCCTGATGTTGATTATTGTGGATGTGTTCGCGCAGACATCTCTGAGGATGCAATATCTGGTATGATCAAATTTCATGATTATTTGGAACCTTGTATGACTTATCACTCATTTGATGGAAGAATTGATATAATTATCAACATTACCAAAGATTTTACATATATAACACAGAATAATACTGAACAAAAGAACACAGATCATAGGTGTGTGGTACCTACAGGTGTAGACAATACTCTTACCTTTATTATGTTTAATGTGAGAAGTCAGAAGGATGATGGATTACTGTGTTACTATGAATTAATAGATACACTTGTGAATCCATACACACATAGCAAAGTAAGATTATTGGAGCAAACACTAGACAGTTCATTTACATATCAGAACCCAGCTAAATGCGCAGGTCAAATCACTATATGGCCTTGGCATCCAAAAGCATAAAACATGATTACATTGAGGTAAGCAAATCATGGTGGCAAAGATGGTTTGGGGGACAAAAGTCAGGATTGGTTATGGGTATAGCACATTTCATAACTCATCCTTTGGTGATCTTGATATTTATAATTCTAATGCTGTTTATCTTTAGTTGTTATATGTGTAACAGGGTGAAGCATATAAGGTCTCAAATGATAGACATTGAATATAGATGTAAATACTTGACCACAAAGTTAAAATCTTATAAGGAATTGGAGTAAGGTATTATGAAAAATATGTCTCTTTCTCTATATGATAATTAATTAATATTCTTAAAATCTTAAATATTATCACAGAAGGGTTTGAAATATATAATTCAATATCAATATTTGATGTTTTATAAGTTTATGATATAAGTCTATCTTATATCTTTGATAGTAAGAAAATGCCTTCCACCTAGCCTTCAATGGAATGTAGAACCCCCCAAGAGCTGTTCCTATATCACAAGAATCCATTGTATATGATGGACACCATATGTGGTTACAATTAGAATAAATATTTCTCTAGCCAGATAGTCTAGGATTTTTCTTTCACCTTTGACACTAAGAGGCCCACCAATATATCTTTCCTTTAAAACATAGTACCCTTTGTTAGTCTTATCCTGTCCTGAGTATAATTACACCATATGGCTTTCATTATAAACAAAATGGATGCTAAAGCCACGTCCTATATATATATATATATTACAATTTATGAACACATACATATATACACGCCTCCTTGTATTACCATAAATTAGGGAGTGTTTAACTTGATAGAGGTATTAAAACCTATTGCAAATTCCGATCTTTACCAATATTTTTAACATCATAACATCTGAAGCATTGCTGTGTTATTGGTCCTACGGATTTGAATAAAAGAATTTGAAGTTTGTTTTTCGGATGGTTATTCAGCAAGACACTAAAATTGAAGACTAATTCTTATGGAAGAAATATGACATTTATGGAGACAGAAAATTTGTAACAGAAATGGTGGAGAATGCGGGCATTAGATATTCAGAATTATTACTGAATTACTAAAAGAGATCTTGCTGCCAATTGCAAGCTAAAGAAGATAAAGAACTTGAGCTGATTCTCTACTACGAGTTTTAAAATCCAGATACAAAAGGGATTGAACATATGGTGAATGTTACATCACATTCCAGAAATTCCCCAAGAAGAACTCTCCAAGAAAAGACTGTTTCAACTACTGAATTACAAGGATCAAGGCTTAGGTGAGCTGAACAGGAAAATCGTTCGAACGTGGTTGTTTGTTTGTTCCAATATTGGACTCGGAAAATAAGATAAAGAATTGAGACTGCATCCGAATTCTTTTTTATCGGTGGTTTACAGAAGGGAAATCACTTCGGTTTCAAACAAGAGGATTTTGTTACCGAAAAGAATCTCAAGAACAAACGACATATCGGGAAGATTATTTGATTTCTGTAGAAGTGCACAGCTGCAGAGAAAGGATATATTGTGAACGGTATGTGTCTTTTATAAAAGTCTGTAGAAAGTGCTCATATATACTGCCTGTTAAAGAAACCCTATTATACGGTTTTAATCATGGAGTGGTTGAAAAAGACTACTGCCAAATGTTGGAAATTGGTGGACAGGTTAAGAGATATTGAGCAGAGCAATGTGTTTACAAAAAAGAAAAGTCACAATGTTATATTATTAGAAAAATGTTTTCTTGAAACCAGCAAAGCAATGGTTAAATTGTGTCAGTGTGAGAAAACTAGTGACTGCTATGTCTGTTTGACATCAAGGCAAAGAAAAGATATGTTACTGAAAAAACTGCAAAGTACATGTGTTGTTATAAAAACTACAGTCAGTAAAACTCTTCAAAAGTTATTAACAGAAGAGAGATTGGTTACATTTGATGTTTCACTAGCAAAAACATAAATTAAAAGAAAAATAAATCATTTCAAGTATTGCTGAAGTAACAGAAAGAAATGTAGTGCAATATTGACAAGGATGATACAAGATCTTAAAAGTAATGAAAATAAATGGTACCAACTTAAGTTTGCTAAAAAAAAAAAAATGATGTCATAGATGAATTAGATATGTTATTAATTGTATAAAAACTGCAGATCCAGGTGAATCTGGGAGGTGAAACTGATATATTGTGGAAATTACTGAAACAGAGGTTGATAATGAGATGGTTAAAAAGTTATGTAGTTAGTGAATGGGTTAAGAGTAAGTAGATAGCTGTACTGGAAGATAAAGGAAAAATATATGGGACAGTACAGGCGATAGAAGGTGGAGATTGGTTTATTGTTAGATTTGATGGTTTATGCAATGTGGTGAAGAATGTTTATTTCCACTTTATACCTCTTTAGAAAGAAAACATATGTTGTGTTAATCAGTGGACAAAGCATGTAATTTGATCACTGACACGTCAGCAAAGTCCAAGGGATAGCACAGAGTGTTACTGTGTATCTCAAATAGAACAATTCTAAATTAGATAATATGACATCATTATAATATTGTAAAATATAGGAACTAACAAATTTTTGCTTTTACCGATATATTGTTTGATAGAGATTTCTACAGGCCTGATTCCTATCAAATATGTATTTAGTGAAGTGATTTGTTAAAATTGATCTGAATTAGATATAATAAGAAATATGAGACTATACAGGGTGGATACAATCCCTGAGTAATGTAACTAATTTGGCCCCACCCCAAGACATATATTATAGGGTTAATCAGAGTAATCCTAAAATATGCAAGAGAGATATGTGAAGAAAAGATTATTTTCCTATATTATGGGGAAAATGTTAACCTGATTAAAGTGAAAGACAATGGCTTTCTGCCAGCTAAGAGTAATGTACAGGGTATGGCAGCAGTGAAACCTGATGCTACTGTGCTCAGTCCATATTAAGTAAAACTGCTAAAAGGTGGAAGCAGCAATTATATATAAATGAAGGCTGCCTTCCAAGCAGGGAATATGAATGTAAGAAGTAATAGTTGTTCCCTGGTCTATCTTGCTAACACATCTCTGGGTGAAGATGGATGACCATACATTTATGGAACACTAGAAGGGATGTTACAGATATATTATATTAGTGCTACTGGAGCAGCAGTTTCACTAAATAGCAAACGCTTGCCGTTAAAAGTTTATGTATCAACAATTACCTTCTAAGTTTTAATAGGGAAAGTGTACATGTAACTGTATCCAGTGATAATAACATTGAGTTTGAAGGAGGAATAATCTACTGGGATGTATGGGTGGACCCTTCCTCCCACTGTAATATAACAGGAATAGGTATTATCAATGGAGAAAAGTTGTATGTGGATGTATTGAATTTGGTTTTGTGGCAAGCTCCAGGTGAGAGTAAAACAGGTAGATACCTAATTATCTAGGATGATAAGGTCATATCATGGCGGTAGAACAGAGTGAAGTGACAACATCTATATAGCAAAATGATGAGTTGTATGAACTGTAAGATAAATAATTTAGTCTAAGTCTAAACAGGATTGTGGGAAGATGAATGTACATGTTGTTATTGAAGATACAAACCCCTTGCAGTAAAACAATATAAGATCCCCAAAAGAAACAGAGAAGATTGTTGTCAGTTGATAAAAGTATTGGCTAAGGTACTGGAACCCTTGGTGGATGGAAATAAGATTTAGTGATATATTGATAAGCTGTTAATTCAAACAGAAACAAGGGAAGAGTATTAACAGATATTCTGTGATATTTGTCATGTGCTGGCAGATAATGGGTTAAAAGTGAACACATCCAAAGTGCAGATTTTGAAAGATAGGATATGAGTTGATATAGATCTAGAAGGGAAAACACTTTGTTTAACAAATGTGAAAGTTTAAAGTAATCTTCAAGGCCAAGGACAGTGATCTAAGGAAATGTTTAGGATTGGTAAATTTCATCAGAGAATTTATGTATGATAGAAAGCTTTTGTATAATATGCTTAAAAGCTAGTGAACTATAGATTAGTTACTCTGGACAGAGAAGGTGAAAAGAGTTAGAGTTTGTTGAAGGATACTCTCACCCAAGCATCTGTATAAACTGCTTCAATTGAATCAGTACCATGTATTGTTCAATGTTATGCAGATGTATTTTCATTAACAGTAGTTTTGATGTAAATGCAGCATGGCTCTTTACAAACATTGGGATATTTTTATAAGATTATGTCTCCAGTGGAGAGGGGAATGTTCTCCTGTGTAAAACAGTTAATGGCTGTATGTTGGCTTTAGAAGCAACACAATACATAGTGGGATTGGACAGATGATTTACAAGACCCCCACATACTTTTATAATTGTTTTAAAATATTGTTCTGATCTAGGAGTACATACCTAGAGGGTAGCTCAATGGATATTGAAGCTACAAAATAAATCTCTCAGAGTGGAAACCAGTTCTGGTCAAAGAGCTGAATTAGTGAAGAAAGTTTTAGAAATAACAGTGTATGACCCAGTGGATATAATCAGTAACAGCAGTTGTATAGTTAAAGTATTAATACTTCACCTCCTGATATGGAAAATAAAGGGATGGTAGATTATCAGGATAAAGTATCAAAACATGCAGGTATACAGATATAACTGATTGATTATAATAGGAGAGCTGCAATACTCAGAACATATAATAATTATAAATGATATAAAAAGAGCAGATTCTTTATAGTATCTGAATGAGCATCAGTGTAAGGATGTTATGTTTAATCCAGTTACAATGAATGATGTTACTGATACTGGCTTATAAAGGGTTAAACACAATGAGACACAAACCTTTGTACTATTTACACCTAGTGACATCTTACAAGAGCTGATTGTATTCAATCATTGTATTTGGGAATAGAAAAAATGTATATGGTCCTGAAAAATACATTATCATCATAAACTAACAACATACTGAAGAGAGAGAGAGAGAGAGACAGAGAGAGAAAAATCAAGTTTTGAAAAACTATGTTTTGTGCCTACATACCTATAGGTTTGTCAAAAGAACTGACAATTTAATCCTAGGTTATGTAAGAAGAGATAATATTATGTTTATATATACTGTAATAAAATATTACTAATCAAAATCGAGACAGAAGGTGTACATGAAATAGTGTTAATGTGTGTTATGCAGAATACACAGAGATAGGAAAAATAACTATGAAAGGGAGTAGTAACAAATTATACAGGAGTATTAATTGTAATTGTGTAACACCAGATTCTAAAACACAAGTGTCATCTTAAGAGTTAATAATAGGAAGAATCATGATAATTAGTGTTAAAATTAACTATTTGTTCCTGGATCCCTCAAATGTGCTACAAACATACTCAATGGTTGAGAGCATTGCAGGAACAATTACTGCCAATTTGAGGATCACAAGTTCAAATACAACTAACCTCCAGTAAACAATTGGTGAAAGAAATTATAAGGGTTAATTCCAACTAGGGAAAATGTGAAATAATTAGTAATAAACTGTGATATAGGTTCAAAAAGGAAATGTAATAAATCAAATCATATGTACACTGATCAATGTGAATGTTTAATATATAAGAACAGTAACTGCTTCTTTATGTCTTATTTCAGAAAACATGATATCTTTTTCTGGACTGAAACTATTCATGTGTGTTTAAAAAGTTCTGTACTTTTGAACTTTGGACATTATGGACATTTTCAAAGACATTATGGATCCGGATCATCGACCCAAGAACTTTATTTCATGGACTAAATCAAAGGGATTTTGTTTTCTGTTTTTTATGTAAAATGTTTGTAATTGTACAGGGTAATAACAATGACACTGTTATTAATAATATTAGGTACAATTGGTGCCCAAAATATAGATACTCTAGATTGCAAAAGTAGAGATACATTTGCTAGATATTGTAAGGCTCCTGATGTTGATTATTGTGGATGTGTTCGCGCAGACATCTCTGAGGATGCAATATCTGGTATGATCAAATTTCATGATTATTTGGAACCTTGTATGACTTATCACTCATTTGATGGAAGAATTGATATAATTATCAACATTACCAAAGATTTTACATATATAACACAGAATAATACTGAACAAAAGAACACAGATCATAGGTGTGTGGTACCTACAGGTGTAGACAATAATCTTACCTTTATTATGTTTAATGTGAGAAGTCAGAAGGATGATGGATTACTGTGTTACTATGAATTAATAGATACACTTGTGAATCCATACACACATAGCAAAGTAAGATTATTGGAGCAAACACTAGACAGTTCATTTACATATCAGAACCCAGCTAAATGCGCAGGTCAAATCACTATATGGCCTTGGCATCCAAAAGCATAAAACATGATTACATTGAGGTAAGCAAATCATGGTGGCAAAGATGGTTTGGGGGACAAAAGTCAGGATTGGTTATGGGTATAGCACATTTCATAACTCATCCTTTGGTGATCTTGATATTTATAATTCTAATGCTGTTTATCTTTAGTTGTTATATGTGTAACAGGGTGAAGCATATAAGGTCTCAAATGATAGACATTGAATATAGATGTAAATACTTGACCACAAAGTTAAAATCTTATAAGGAATTGGAGTAAGGTATTATGAAAAATATGTCTCTTTCTCTATATGATAATTAATTAATATTCTTAAAATCTTAAATATTATCACAGAAGGGTTTGAAATATATAATTCAATATCAATATTTGATGTTTTATAAGTTTATGATATAAGTCTATCTTATATCTTTGATAGTAAGAAAATGCCTTCCACCTAGCCTTCAATGGAATGTAGAACCCCCCAAGAGCTGTTCCTATATCACAAGAATCCATTGTATATGATGGACACCATATGTGGTTACAATTAGAATAAATATTTCTCTAGCCAGATAGTCTAGGATTTTTCTTTCACCTTTGACACTAAGAGGCCCACCAATATATCTTTCCTTTAAAACATAGTACCCTTTGTTAGTCTTATCCTGTCCTGAGTATAATTACACCATATGGCTTTCATTATAAACAAAATGGATGCTAAAGCCACGTCCTATATATATATATATATTACAATTTATGAACACATACATATATACACGCCTCCTTGTATTACCATAAATTAGGGAGTGTTTAACTTGATAGAGGTATTAAAACCTATTGCAAATTCCGATCTTTACCAATATTTTTAACATCATAACATCTGAAGCATTGCTGTGTTATTGGTCCTACGGATTTGAATAAAATAATTTGAAGTTTGTTTTTCGGATGGTTATTCAGCAAGACACTAAAATTGAAGACTAATTCTTATGGAAGAAATATGACATTTATGGAGACAGAAAATTTGTAACAGAAATGGTGGAGAATGCGGGCATTAGATATTCAGAATTATTACTGAATTACTAAAAGAGATCTTGCTGCCAATTGCAAGCTAAAGAAGATAAAGAACTTGAGCTGATTCTCTACTACGAGTTTTAAAATCCAGATACAAAAGGGATTGAACATATGGTGAATGTTACATCACATTCCAGAAATTCCCCAAGAAGAACTCTCCAAGAAAAGACTGTTTCAACTACTGAATTACAAGGATCAAGGCTTAGGTGAGCTGAACAGGAAAATCGTTCGAACGTGGTTGTTTGTTTGTTCCAATATTGGACTCGGAAAATAAGATAAAGAATTGAGACTGCATCCGAATTCTTTTTTATCGGTGGTTTACAGAAGGGAAATCACTTCGGTTTCAAACAAGAGGATTTTGTTACCGAAAAGAATCTCAAGAACAAACGACATATCGGGAAGATTATTTGATTTCTGTAGAAGTGCACAGCTGCAGAGAAAGGATATATTGTGAACGGTATGTGTCTTTTATAAAAGTCTGTAGAAAGTGCTCATATATACTGCCTGTTAAAGAAACCCTATTATACGGTTTTAATCATGGAGTGGTTGAAAAAGACTACTGCCAAATGTTGGAAATTGGTGGACAGGTTAAGAGATATTGAGCAGAGCAATGTGTTTACAAAAAAGAAAAGTCACAATGTTATATTATTAGAAAAATGTTTTCTTGAAACCAGCAAAGCAATGGTTAAATTGTGTCAGTGTGAGAAAACTAGTGACTGCTATGTCTGTTTGACATCAAGGCAAAGAAAAGATATGTTACTGAAAAAACTGCAAAGTACATGTGTTGTTATAAAAACTACAGTCAGTAAAACTCTTCAAAAGTTATTAACAGAAGAGAGATTGGTTACATTTGATGTTTCACTAGCAAAAACATAAATTAAAAGAAAAATAAATCATTTCAAGTATTGCTGAAGTAACAGAAAGAAATGTAGTGCAATATTGACAAGGATGATACAAGATCTTAAAAGTAATGAAAATAAATGGTACCAACTTAAGTTTGCTAAAAAAAAAAAAATGATGTCATAGATGAATTAGATATGTTATTAATTGTATAAAAACTGCAGATCCAGGTGAATCTGGGAGGTGAAACTGATATATTGTGGAAATTACTGAAACAGAGGTTGATAATGAGATGGTTAAAAAGTTATGTAGTTAGTGAATGGGTTAAGAGTAAGTAGATAGCTGTACTGGAAGATAAAGGAAAAATATATGGGACAGTACAGGCGATAGAAGGTGGAGATTGGTTTATTGTTAGATTTGATGGTTTATGCAATGTGGTGAAGAATGTTTATTTCCACTTTATACCTCTTTAGAAAGAAAACATATGTTGTGTTAATCAGTGGACAAAGCATGTAATTTGATCACTGACACGTCAGCAAAGTCCAAGGGATAGCACAGAGTGTTACTGTGTATCTCAAATAGAACAATTCTAAATTAGATAATATGACATCATTATAATATTGTAAAATATAGGAACTAACAAATTTTTGCTTTTACCGATATATTGTTTGATAGAGATTTCTACAGGCCTGATTCCTATCAAATATGTATTTAGTGAAGTGATTTGTTAAAATTGATCTGAATTAGATATAATAAGAAATATGAGACTATACAGGGTGGATACAATCCCTGAGTAATGTAACTAATTTGGCCCCACCCCAAGACATATATTATAGGGTTAATCAGAGTAATCCTAAAATATGCAAGAGAGATATGTGAAGAAAAGATTATTTTCCTATATTATGGGGAAAATGTTAACCTGATTAAAGTGAAAGACAATGGCTTTCTGCCAGCTAAGAGTAATGTACAGGGTATGGCAGCAGTGAAACCTGATGCTACTGTGCTCAGTCCATATTAAGTAAAACTGCTAAAAGGTGGAAGCAGCAATTATATATAAATGAAGGCTGCCTTCCAAGCAGGGAATATGAATGTAAGAAGTAATAGTTGTTCCCTGGTCTATCTTGCTAACACATCTCTGGGTGAAGATGGATGACCATACATTTATGGAACACTAGAAGGGATGTTACAGATATATTATATTAGTGCTACTGGAGCAGCAGTTTCACTAAATAGCAAACGCTTGCCGTTAAAAGTTTATGTATCAACAATTACCTTCTAAGTTTTAATAGGGAAAGTGTACATGTAACTGTATCCAGTGATAATAACATTGAGTTTGAAGGAGGAATAATCTACTGGGATGTATGGGTGGACCCTTCCTCCCACTGTAATATAACAGGAATAGGTATTATCAATGGAGAAAAGTTGTATGTGGATGTATTGAATTTGGTTTTGTGGCAAGCTCCAGGTGAGAGTAAAACAGGTAGATACCTAATTATCTAGGATGATAAGGTCATATCATGGCGGTAGAACAGAGTGAAGTGACAACATCTATATAGCAAAATGATGAGTTGTATGAACTGTAAGATAAATAATTTAGTCTAAGTCTAAACAGGATTGTGGGAAGATGAATGTACATGTTGTTATTGAAGATACAAACCCCTTGCAGTAAAACAATATAAGATCCCCAAAAGAAACAGAGAAGATTGTTGTCAGTTGATAAAAGTATTGGCTAAGGTACTGGAACCCTTGGTGGATGGAAATAAGATTTAGTGATATATTGATAAGCTGTTAATTCAAACAGAAACAAGGGAAGAGTATTAACAGATATTCTGTGATATTTGTCATGTGCTGGCAGATAATGGGTTAAAAGTGAACACATCCAAAGTGCAGATTTTGAAAGATAGGATATGAGTTGATATAGATCTAGAAGGGAAAACACTTTGTTTAACAAATGTGAAAGTTTAAAGTAATCTTCAAGGCCAAGGACAGTGATCTAAGGAAATGTTTAGGATTGGTAAATTTCATCAGAGAATTTATGTATGATAGAAAGCTTTTGTATAATATGCTTAAAAGCTAGTGAACTATAGATTAGTTACTCTGGACAGAGAAGGTGAAAAGAGTTAGAGTTTGTTGAAGGATACTCTCACCCAAGCATCTGTATAAACTGCTTCAATTGAATCAGTACCATGTATTGTTCAATGTTATGCAGATGTATTTTCATTAACAGTAGTTTTGATGTAAATGCAGCATGGCTCTTTACAAACATTGGGATATTTTTATAAGATTATGTCTCCAGTGGAGAGGGGAATGTTCTCCTGTGTAAAACAGTTAATGGCTGTATGTTGGCTTTAGAAGCAACACAATACATAGTGGGATTGGACAGATGATTTACAAGACCCCCACATACTTTTATAATTGTTTTAAAATATTGTTCTGATCTAGGAGTACATACCTAGAGGGTAGCTCAATGGATATTGAAGCTACAAAATAAATCTCTCAGAGTGGAAACCAGTTCTGGTCAAAGAGCTGAATTAGTGAAGAAAGTTTTAGAAATAACAGTGTATGACCCAGTGGATATAATCAGTAACAGCAGTTGTATAGTTAAAGTATTAATACTTCACCTCCTGATATGGAAAATAAAGGGATGGTAGATTATCAGGATAAAGTATCAAAACATGCAGGTATACAGATATAACTGATTGATTATAATAGGAGAGCTGCAATACTCAGAACATATAATAATTATAAATGATATAAAAAGAGCAGATTCTTTATAGTATCTGAATGAGCATCAGTGTAAGGATGTTATGTTTAATCCAGTTACAATGAATGATGTTACTGATACTGGCTTATAAAGGGTTAAACACAATGAGACACAAACCTTTGTACTATTTACACCTAGTGACATCTTACAAGAGCTGATTGTATTCAATCATTGTATTTGGGAATAGAAAAAATGTATATGGTCCTGAAAAATACATTATCATCATAAACTAACAACATACTGAAGAGAGAGAGAGAGAGAGACAGAGAGAGAAAAATCAAGTTTTGAAAAACTATGTTTTGTGCCTACATACCTATAGGTTTGTCAAAAGAACTGACAATTTAATCCTAGGTTATGTAAGAAGAGATAATATTATGTTTATATATACTGTAATAAAATATTACTAATCAAAATCGAGACAGAAGGTGTACATGAAATAGTGTTAATGTGTGTTATGCAGAATACACAGAGATAGGAAAAATAACTATGAAAGGGAGTAGTAACAAATTATACAGGAGTATTAATTGTAATTGTGTAACACCAGATTCTAAAACACAAGTGTCATCTTAAGAGTTAATAATAGGAAGAATCATGATAATTAGTGTTAAAATTAACTATTTGTTCCTGGATCCCTCAAATGTGCTACAAACATACTCAATGGTTGAGAGCATTGCAGGAACAATTACTGCCAATTTGAGGATCACAAGTTCAAATACAACTAACCTCCAGTAAACAATTGGTGAAAGAAATTATAAGGGTTAATTCCAACTAGGGAAAATGTGAAATAATTAGTAATAAACTGTGATATAGGTTCAAAAAGGAAATGTAATAAATCAAATCATATGTACACTGATCAATGTGAATGTTTAATATATAAGAACAGTAACTGCTTCTTTATGTCTTATTTCAGAAAACATGATATCTTTTTCTGGACTGAAACTATTCATGTGTGTTTAAAAAAGTTCTGTACTTTTGAACTTTGGACATTATGGACATTTTCAAAGACATTATGGATCCGGATCATCGACCCAAGAACTTTATTTCATGGACTAAATCAAAGGGATTTTGTTTTCTGTTTTTTATGTAAAATGTTTGTAATTGTACAGGGTAATAACAATGACACTGTTATTAATAATATTAGGTACAATTGGTGCCCAAAATATAGATACTCTAGATTGCAAAAGTAGAGATACATTTGCTAGATATTGTAAGGCTCCTGATGTTGATTATTGTGGATGTGTTCGCGCAGACATCTCTGAGGATGCAATATCTGGTATGATCAAATTTCATGATTATTTGGAACCTTGTATGACTTATCACTCATTTGATGGAAGAATTGATATAATTATCAACATTACCAAAGATTTTACATATATAACACAGAATAATACTGAACAAAAGAACACAGATCATAGGTGTGTGGTACCTACAGGTGTAGACAATACTCTTACCTTTATTATGTTTAATGTGAGAAGTCAGAAGGATGATGGATTACTGTGTTACTATGAATTAATAGATACACTTGTGAATCCATACACACATAGCAAAGTAAGATTATTGGAGCAAACACTAGACAGTTCATTTACATATCAGAACCCAGCTAAATGCGCAGGTCAAATCACTATATGGCCTTGGCATCCAAAAGCATAAAACATGATTACATTGAGGTAAGCAAATCATGGTGGCAAAGATGGTTTGGGGGACAAAAGTCAGGATTGGTTATGGGTATAGCACATTTCATAACTCATCCTTTGGTGATCTTGATATTTATAATTCTAATGCTGTTTATCTTTAGTTGTTATATGTGTAACAGGGTGAAGCATATAAGGTCTCAAATGATAGACATTGAATATAGATGTAAATACTTGACCACAAAGTTAAAATCTTATAAGGAATTGGAGTAAGGTATTATGAAAAATATGTCTCTTTCTCTATATGATAATTAATTAATATTCTTAAAATCTTAAATATTATCACAGAAGGGTTTGAAATATATAATTCAATATCAATATTTGATGTTTTATAAGTTTATGATATAAGTCTATCTTATATCTTTGATAGTAAGAAAATGCCTTCCACCTAGCCTTCAATGGAATGTAGAACCCCCCAAGAGCTGTTCCTATATCACAAGAATCCATTGTATATGATGGACACCATATGTGGTTACAATTAGAATAAATATTTCTCTAGCCAGATAGTCTAGGATTTTTCTTTCACCTTTGACACTAAGAGGCCCACCAATATATCTTTCCTTTAAAACATAGTACCCTTTGTTAGTCTTATCCTGTCCTGAGTATAATTACACCATATGGCTTTCATTATAAACAAAATGGATGCTAAAGCCACGTCCTATATATATATATATATTACAATTTATGAACACATACATATATACACGCCTCCTTGTATTACCATAAATTAGGGAGTGTTTAAATTGATAGAGGTATTAAAACCTATTGCAAATTCCGATCTTTACCAATATTTTTAACATCATAACATCTGAAGCATTGCTGTGTTATTGGTCCTACGGATTTGAATAAAAGAATTTGAAGTTTGTTTTTCGGATGGTTATTCAGCAAGACACTAAAATTGAAGACTAATTCTTATGGAAGAAATATGACATTTATGGAGACAGAAAATTTGTAACAATCTCATCATGATATCATCATCATGATATCATCATCATGATATCATCATCACCATGATCTCATCATAATCTCATCATCATGATATCATCATCATCGTCTCATCATGATATCATCATCATCATCATCATCATCATCATCATCATCATCATCTCATCATGATATCATCATCATGATATCATCATCATCATGATATCATCATCATCATGATATCATCATCATGATATCATCATCATGATATCATCATCATGATATCATCATCATCATCATCATCATCTCATCATGATATCATCATCATCATCATCATCATCTCATCATGATATCATCATCATGATATCATCATCATGATATCATCATCATGATATCATCTCATCATGATATCATCATCATGATATCATCTCATCATGATATCATCATCATGATATCATCATCATCATCATCATCATCGTCTCATCATGATATCATCATCATCATCATCTCATCATGATATCATCATCATAATCATCTAATCATGATATCATCATCATGATATCATCATCATCGTCTCATCATGATATCAACATCATCTCATCATGATATCATCATCATGATATCATCATCATCATCATCTCAGCATGATATCATCATCATGATATCATCATCATCGTCTCATCATGATATCATCATCATCATCATCATCATCATATCATCATGATATCATCATCATGATATCATCATCGTCTCATCATGATATCATCATCATCGTCTCATCATGATATCATCATCATCATCATCATCATCTCATCATGATATCATCATCATGATATCATCATCATCATGATATCATCATCATCATGATATCATCATCATGATATCATCATCATGATATCATCATCATGATATCATCATCATCATCATCATCATCATCTCATCATGATATCATCATCATCATCATCATCTCATCATGATATCATCATCATGATATCATCATCATGATATCATCATCAACGTCTCATCATGATATCATCATGATATCATCTCATCATGATATCATCATGATATCATCTCATCATGATATCATCATCATGATATCATCATCATCATCATCGTCTCATCATGATATCATCATCATCATCTCATCATGATATCATCATCATAATCATCTAATCATGATATCATCAACATGATATCATCATCATCGTCTCATCATGATATCATCATCGTCTCATCATGATATCATCATCATCATCTCATCATGATATCATCATCATAATCATCTAATCATGATATCATCAACATGATATCATCATCATCGTCTCATCATGATATCATCATCATCTCATCATGATATCATCATCATCTCAGCATGATATCATCATCATGATATCATCATCATCGTCTCATCATGATATCATCATCATCGTCTCATCATGATATCATCATCATGATATCATCATCATGATATCATCATCGTCTCATCATGATATCATCATCATCATCATCTCATCATGATATCATCATCATGATATCATCATCATGATATCATCATCGTCTCATCATGATATCATCATCATCATCATCTCATCATGATATCATCATCATGATATCATCATCATGATATCATCATCATCGTCTCATCATGATATCATCATCATCTCATCATGATATCATCATCATGATATCATCATCATGATATCATCATCATCATCTCATCATGATATCATCATCATGATATCATCAACATGATATCATCATCATCGTCTCATCATGATATCATCATCATCATCATCTCATCATGATATCATCATCATGATATCATCAACATGATCATCTCATCATGATATCATCATCATGATATCATCATCATGATATCATCATCATGATATCATCATCATGATATCATCATCACCATCATCTCATCATGATCTCATCATCATGATATCATCATCATCGTCTCATCATGATATCATCATCATCATCATCTCATCATGATATCATCATCATCATCATCGTCTCATCATGATATCATCATCATCATCATCTCATCATGATATCATCATCATGATATCATCATCATGATATCAACATCATGGTATCATCATCATCATCTCATCATGATATCATCATCATGATATCATCATCATCATCATCGTCTCATCATGATATCATCATCATCATCATCTCATCATGATATCATCATCATCTCATCATGATATCATCATCATGATATCATCATCATCGTCTCATCATGATATCATCATCATCATCATCTCATCATGATATCATCATCATGATATCATCATCATCATCATCATCTCAGCATGATATCATCATCATGATATCATCATCATCTCATCATGATATCATCATCATCATCATCTCATCATGATATCATCATTATGATATCATCATCATCATCATCATCATCATCATCATCATCTCATCATGATACCATCATCATGATATCATCATCATCGTCTCATCATGATATCATCATCATCATCTCATCATGATATCATCATCATCTCTTCATGATATCATCATCTCATCATGATATCATCATCATCATCTCATCATGATATCATCATCATGATATCATCATCATGACATCATCATCATCATCTCATGATGATATCATCATCATGATATCATCATCATGATATCATCATCATCGTCTCATCATGATATCATCATCATCATCTCATCATGATATCATCATCATGATATCATCATCATGATATCATCATCATCTCATGATGATATCATCATCATGATATCATCATCATGATATCATCATCATCGTCTCATCATGATATCATCATCATCATCATCATCTCATCATGATATCATCATCATGATCATCTCATCATGATATCATCATCATGATCATCTCATCATGATATCATTATCATGATATTATCATCATCATGATATCATCATCACCATCATCTCATCATGATCTCATCATCATGATATCATCATCATCGTCTCATCATGATATCATCATCATCTCATCATGATATCATCATCATGCTATCATCATCATGATATTATCATCATCATCTCATCATGATATCAACATCATGATATCATCATCATCATCATCATCATCATCATCTCATCATGATATCATCATCATCTCATCATGATATCATCATCATGATCATCTCATCATGATCATCTCATTATGATATCATCATCACCATCATTTCATCATGATCTCATCATCATGATATCATCATCATCGTCTCATCATGATATCATCATCATCATCATCTCATCATGATATCATCATCATGCTATCATCATCATGATATTATCATCATCATCTCATCATGATATCAACATCATGATATCATCATCATCATCATCATCATCATCATCATCATCATCATCATCTCATCATGATATCATCATCATCTCATCATGATATCATCATCATGATATCATCATCATCGTCTCATCATGATATCATCATCATCTCATCATGATATCATCATCATGATCATCTCATCATGATCATCTCATCATGATATCATCATCATGATCATCTCATCATGATATCATCATCATGATAATCTCATCATGATATCATCATCATGATATCATCATCATGATATCATCATCATCATGATATCATCATCATGATATCATCATCATGATATCATCATCACCATCATCTCATCATAATCTCATCATCATGATATCATCATCATCGTCTCATCATGATATCATCATCATCATCATCATCATCATCTCATCATGATATCATCATCATCATCTCATCATGATATCATCATCATGATCATCTCATCATGATATCATCATCATGATATCATCATCATGATATCATCATCATGATATCATCATGATATCATCTCATCATGATATCATCATCATCTCATCATGATATCATCATCATCGTCTCATCATGATATCATCACCATCATCATCTCATCATGATATCATCATCATAATCATCTAATCATGATATCATCTCATCATATTATCATCATCATCTCATCATGATATCATCATCATCGTCTCATCATGATATCATCATCATCGTCTCATCATGATATCATCATCATCATCATCTCATCATGATATCATCATCATGATATCATCATCATGATATCATCATCATGATATCATCATCGTTTCATCATGATATCATCATCATCATCTCATCATGATATCTTCATCATGATATCATCATCATGATATCATCATCATCATCATCTCATCATGATATCATCATCATGATATCATCATTATGATATCATCATCATCATCTCATCATGATATCATCATCATCATCATCATCATCATCTCATCTTGATACCATCATCATGATATCATCTCATCATGATATCATCATCATGATATCATCATCATCATCGTCTCATCATGATATCATCATCATCATCATCTCATCATGATATCATCATCATCATCATCTCATCATGATATCATATTCATGATCATCTCATCATGATATCATCATCATGATATCATCATCATGCTATCATCATCATGATATCATCATCACCATCATCTCATCATGATCTCATCATCATGCTATCATCATCATCGTCTCATCATGATATCATCATCATCTCATCATGATATCATCATCATGATATCATCATCATGATATCATCATCATCTCATCATGATATCATCATCATGATATCATCATCATCATCATGATATCATCATCATGATATCATCATCATGATATCATCATCATCATCTCATCATGATATCATCATCATGATCATCTCATCATGATATCATCATCATGATATCATCATCATGATATCATCATCATGATATCATCATCATCATCATGATATCATCAACATGATATCATCATCATCATCATCATCTCATCATGATTTCATCATCATCATCATCTCATCATGATATCATCATCATGATATCATCATCATCATCTCATCATAATATCATCATCATCATCATCTCATCATGATATCAACATCATGATATCATCATCATCATCTCATCATGATATCATCATCATGATATCATCATCATGATATCATCATCATGATATCATCATCATCATCATCTCATCATGATATCATCATCATCATCATCTCATCATGATATCAACATCATGATATCATCATCATCATCTCATCATGATATCATCATCATGATATCATCATCATGATATCATCATCATGATATCATCATCATCATCATCTCATCATGATATCAACATCATGATATCATCATCATCATCATCATCATCATCATCATCATCATCTCATCATGATATCATCATCATCATCATCTCATCATGATATCATCATCATGATATCATCATCATGATATCATCATCATGATATCATCATCATGATATCATCATCATGATATCATCATCATCATCATCATCATCTCATCATGATATCATCATCATGATATCATCATCATCGTCTCATCATGATATCATCATCATCATCATGATATCATCATCATCATCATCATCATCATCATCATCATCTCATCATGATATCATCATCATCATCATCATCATCATCTCATCATGATATCAACATCATGATATCATCATCATCATCATCTCATCATGATATCATCATCATCATCATCTCATCATGATATCAACATCATGATATCATCATCATCATCATCATCTCATCATGATATCATCATCATCATATCATCATCATGATATCATCATCATGATCATCATCTCATCATGATATCATCATCATCATCATCTCATCTTGATACCATCATCATGATATCATCATCATCGTCTCATCATGATATCATCATCATCGTCTCATCATGATATCATCATGATCATCATCTCATCATGATATCATCATCATGATCATTTCCTCATGATATCATCATCATGATATCATCATCATCATCTCATCATGATATCATCATCATCATCATCATCTCATCATGATATCATCATCATGATATCATCATCATCGTCTCATTATGATATCATCATCATCATCATCTCATCATGATATCATCATCATGATCATCTCATCATGATATCGCCATCATGATATCATCATCATGATATCATCATCATGATATCATCATCATCGTCTCATCATGATATCATCATCATCTCATCATGATATCATCATCATGATATCATCATCATCATCATGATATCATCATCATCTCATCATGATATCATCATCATGATATCATCATCATCATCATGATATCATCATCATGATATCATCATCATGATATCATCATCATCATCATCTCATCATGATATCATCATCATGATCATCTCATCATGATATCATCATCATGATATCATCATCATGATATCATCATCATGATATCATCATCATCATCATGATATCATCATCATGATATCATCATCATCATCATCATCATCATCTCATCATGATTTCATCATCATCATCATCTCATCATGATATCATCATCATGATATCATCATCATCATCATCATCTCATCATAATATCATCATCATCATCATCTCATCATGATATCAACATCATGATATCATCATCATCATCATCTCATCATGATATCATCATCATGATATCATTATCATGATATCATCATCATGATATCATCATCATCATCATCATCATCATCATCATCTCATCATGATATCATCATCATCATCATCTCATCATGATATCATCATCATCATCATCTCATCATGATATCATCATCATGATATCATCATCATGATATAATCATCATGATATCATCATCATGATATCATCATCATCATCATCATCATCATCATCTCATCATGATATCATCATCATGATATCATCATCATCGTCTCATCATGATATCATCATCATCATCATCATCATCTCATCATGATATCATCATCATGATATCATCATCATGATATCATCATCATCATGATATCATCATCATGATATCATCATCATGATATCATCATCACCATCATCTCATCATAATCTCATCATCATGATATCATCATCATCGTCTCATCATGATATCATCATCATCATCATCATCATCATCTCATCATGATATCATCATCATCATCTCATCATGATATCATCATCATGATCATCTCATCATGATATCATCATCATGATATCATCATCATGATATCATCATCATGATATCATCATGATATCATCTCATCATGATATCATCATCATCTCATCATGATATCATCATCATCGTCTCATCATGATATCATCACCATCATCATCTCATCATGATATCATCATCATAATCATCTAATCATGATATCATCTCATCATGATATCATCATCATCTCATCATGATATCATCATCATCGTCTCATCATGATATCATCATCATCGTCTCATCATGATATCATCATCATCATCATCTCATCATGATATCATCATCATGATATCATCATCATGATATCATCATCATCATCATCATCTCATCATGATTTCATCAT
Source organism: Pelodytes ibericus (assembly GCA_036172795.1). Classification (NCBI taxonomy): domain Eukaryota; kingdom Metazoa; phylum Chordata; class Amphibia; order Anura; family Pelodytidae; genus Pelodytes; species Pelodytes ibericus. Next base: position 274,255 of record JAYKOZ010000087.1, read on the forward strand.
CATCATCATCTCATCATGATATCATCATCATGATATCATCATCATCATCATCTCATCATAATATCATCATCATCATCATCTCATCATGATATCAACATCATGATATCATCATCATCATCTCATCATGATATCATCATCATGATATCATCATCATGATATCATCATCATCATCATCTCATCATGATATCATCATCATCATCATCTCATCATGATATCAACATCATGATATCATCATCATCATCTCATCATGATATCATCATCATGATATCATCATCATGATATCATCATCATCATCATCTCATCATGATATCAACATCATGATATCATCATCATCATCATCATCATCATCATCATCATCATCATCATCTCATCATGATATCATCATCATCATCATCTCATCATGATATCATCATCATGATATCATCATCATGATATCATCATCATGATATCATCATCATGATATCATCATCATGATATCATCATCATCATCATCATCATCTCATCATGATATCATCATCATGATATCATCATCATCGTCTCATCATGATATCATCATCATCATCATGATATCATCATCATCATCATCATCATCATCATCATCATCATCTCATCATGATATCATCATCATCATCATCATCATCATCTCATCATGATATCAACATCATGATATCATCATCATCATCATCTCATCATGATATCATCATCATCATCATCTCATCATGATATCAACATCATGATATCATCATCATCATCATCATCTCATCATGATATCATCATCATCATATCATCATCATGATATCATCATCATGATCATCATCTCATCATGATATCATCATCATCATCATCTCATCTTGATACCATCATCATGATATCATCATCATCGTCTCATCATGATATCATCATCATCGTCTCATCATGATATCATCATGATCATCATCTCATCATGATATCATCATCATGATCATTTCCTCATGATATCATCATCATGATATCATCATCATCATCTCATCATGATATCATCATCATCATCATCATCTCATCATGATATCATCATCATGATATCATCATCATCGTCTCATTATGATATCATCATCATCATCATCTCATCATGATATCATCATCATGATCATCTCATCATGATATCGCCATCATGATATCATCATCATGATATCATCATCATGATATCATCATCATCGTCTCATCATGATATCATCATCATCTCATCATGATATCATCATCATGATATCATCATCATCATCATGATATCATCATCATCTCATCATGATATCATCATCATGATATCATCATCATCATCATGATATCATCATCATGATATCATCATCATGATATCATCATCATCATCATCTCATCATGATATCATCATCATGATCATCTCATCATGATATCATCATCATGATATCATCATCATGATATCATCATCATGATATCATCATCATCATCATGATATCATCATCATGATATCATCATCATCATCATCATCATCATCTCATCATGATTTCATCATCATCATCATCTCATCATGATATCATCATCATGATATCATCATCATCATCATCATCTCATCATAATATCATCATCATCATCATCTCATCATGATATCAACATCATGATATCATCATCATCATCATCTCATCATGATATCATCATCATGATATCATTATCATGATATCATCATCATGATATCATCATCATCATCATCATCATCATCTCATCATGATATCATCATCATCATCATCTCATCATGATATCATCATCATCATCATCTCATCATGATATCATCATCATGATATCATCATCATGATATAATCATCATGATATCATCATCATGATATCATCATCATCATCATCATCATCATCATCTCATCATGATATCATCATCATGATATCATCATCATCGTCTCATCATGATATCATCATCATCATCATCATCATCTCATCATGATATCATCATCATGAAATCATCATCATGATATCATCATCATGATATCATCATCATGATATCATCATCATCATCATCTCATCATGATATCAACATCATGATATCATCATCATCATCATCTCATCATGATATCATCATCATCATCATCTCATCATGATATCAACATCATGATATCATCATCATCATCATCTCATCATGATATCATCATCATCATATCATCATCATGATATCATCATCATCATCATCATCTCATCATGATATCATCATCATCATCTCATCTTGATACCATCATCATGATATCATCATCATCGTCTCATCATGATATCATCATCATCGTCTCATCATGATATCATCATGATCATCATCTCATCATGATATCATCATCATCATCATCTCATCATGATATCATCATCATCATATCATCATCATGATATCATCATCATCATCATCATCTCATCATGATATCATCATCATCATCTCATCTTGATACCATCATCATGATATCATCATCATCGTCTCATCATGATATCATCATCATCGTCTCATCATGATATCATCATGATCATCATCTCATCATGATATCATCATCATGATCATTTCCTCATGATATCATCATCATGATATCATCATCATCATCTCATCATGATATCATCATCATCATCATCATCATCATCATCATCTCATCATGATATCATCATCATCGTCTCATTATGATATCATCATCATCATCTCATCATGATATCATCATCATGATCATCTCATCATGATATCACCATCATGATATCATCATCATGATATCATCATCATGATATCATCATCATCATCTCATCATGATATCATCATCATCATCATCGTCTCATCATGATATCATCATCATCATCATCATCATCTCATCATGATATCATCATCATAATCATCTCATCATGATATCATCACATCATCATCATATCATCATCATCGTCTCATCATGATATCATCATCATCTCATCATGATATCATCATCATGATATCATCATCATGATATCATCATCATCATCATTATCATCTCAGCATGATATCATCATCATGATATCATCATCATCGTCTCATCATGATATTATCATCATCATCATCTCATCATGATATCATCATCATGATATCATCATCATCATCATCATCATCATCATCATCATCATCATCTCATCATGATATCATCATCATGATATCATCATCATCATCATCATCTCAACATGATATCATCATCATCATCACATCATGATATCATCATCATCATCATCATCTCATCATGATATCATCATCATGATATCATCATCATCATCATCATCTCATCATGATTTCATCATCATCATCTCATCATGATATCATCATCATGATATCATCATCATCATCATCTCATCATGATATCATCATCATCATCTCATCAAGATATCAACATCATGATATCATCATCATCATCATCATCTCATCATGATATCATCATCATGATATCATCATCATCATCATCTCATCATGATATCAACATCATGATATCATCATCATATCATCATGATATCATCATCATCATATCATCATCATGATATCATCATCATCATCATCTCATCATGATATCATCATCATCATCATCTCATCTTGATACCATCATCATGATATCATCATCATCATCGTCTCATCATGATATCATCATGATCATCATCTCATCATGATATCATCATCATGATCATTTCCTCATGATATCATCATCATGATATCATCATCATCTCATCATGATATCATCATCATCATCATCATCATCTCAATATGATATCATCATCATCGTCTCATTATGATATCATCATCATCATCATCTCATCATGATATCATCATCATGATCATCTCATCATGATATCACCATCATGATATCATCATCATGATATCATCATCATCATCTCATCATGATATCATCATCATGATATCATCATCATCATCATCGTCTCATCATGATATCATCATCATCATCATCTCATCATGATATCATCATCATAATCATCTCATCATGATATCATCATCATCATCATCATATCATCATCATCGTCTCATCATGATATCATCATCATCTCATCATGATATCATCATCATGATATCATCATCATCATCATCATCATCATCTCAGCATGATATCATCATCATCATATCATCATCATCGTCTCATCATGATATTATCATCATCATCATCTCATCATGATATCATCATCATGATATCATCATCATCATCATCATCATCATCATCATCATCTCATCATGATACCATCATCATGATATCATCATCATCGTCTCATCATGATATCATCATCATCATCATCTCATCATGATATCATCATCATCATGATCATCTCATCATGATATCATCATCATGATATCATCATCATGATATCATCATCACCATCATCTCATCATGATCTCATCATCATGATATCATCATCATCGTCTCATCATGATATCATCATCATCATGATATCATCATCATTATATCATCATCATGATATCATCATCATCATCATCTCATCATGATATCATCATCATGATCATTTCCTCATGATATCATCATCATGATCATTTCCTCATGATATCATCATCATGATATCATCATCATCTCATCATGATATCATCATCATCATCATCATCATCTCAATATGATATCATCATCATCGTCTCATTATGATATCATCATCATCATCATCTCATCATGATATCATCATCATGATCATCTCATCATGATATCACCATCATGATATCATCATCATGATATCATCATCATCATCTCATCATGATATCATCATCATGATATCATCATCATCATCATCGTCTCATCATGATATCATCATCATCATCATCTCATCATGATATCATCATCATAATCATCTCATCATGATATCATCATCATCATCATCATATCATCATCATCGTCTCATCATGATATCATCATCATCTCATCATGATATCATCATCATGATATCATCATCATCATCATCATCATCATCATCTCAGCATGATATCATCATCATCATATCATCATCATCGTCTCATCATGATATTATCATCATCATCATCTCATCATGATATCATCATCATGATATCATCATCATCATCATCATCATCATCATCATCATCATCATCTCATCATGATACCATCATCATGATATCATCATCATCGTCTCATCATGATATCATCATCATCATCATCTCATCATGATATCATCATCATCATGATCATCTCATCATGATATCATCATCATGATATCATCATCATGATATCATCATCACCATCATCTCATCATGATCTCATCATCATGATATCATCATCATCGTCTCATCATGATATCATCATCATCATGATATCATCATCATTATATCATCATCATGATATCATCATCATCATCATCTCATCATGATATCATCATCATGATCATCTCATCATGATATCATCATCATCATCATCATCATGATATCATCATCACCATCATCTCATCATGATCTCATCATCATGATATCATCATCATCATCATCATCATCATGATATCATCATCATCATGATATCATCATCATGATATCATCATCATGATATCATCATCATGATATCATCATCATGATATCATCAACATCATCATCATCTCATCATGATATCATCATCATCATCTCATCATGATATCATCATCATCATCATCATCATCATCATCTCATCATGATATCATCATCATCATCATCATCATCTCATCATGATATCAACATCATGATATCATCATCATCTCATCATGATATCATCATCATGATATCATCATCATGATATCATCATCATGATATAATCATCATCATCTCATCATGATATCAACATCATGATATCATCATCATCATCATCATCATCTCATCATGATATCATCATCATCTCATCATGATATCATCATCATCATCATCATCATCATCATCTCATCATAATATCATCATCATCTCATCATGATATCATCATCATCATCATCATCATCATCATCATCATCTCATCATGATATCATCATCATGATATCATCATCATCGTCTCATCATGATATCATCATCATCATCATCATCATCATCTCATCATGATATCATCATCATAATCATCTCATCATGATATCATCATCATGATATCATCATCATCATCATCATCTCATCATGATTTCATCATCATCATCTCATCATGATATCATCATCATGATATCATCATCATCATCATCATCTCATCATGATATCATCATCATCATCATCATCTCATCATGATATCATCATCATGATATCATCATCATCATCATCATCATCTCATCATGATATCATCATCATGATATCATCATCATGATATCATCATCATCATCATCTCATCATGATATAATCATCATGATATCATCATCATCATCTCATCATGATATCATCATCATCATCATCATCTCATCATGATATCATCATCATAATCATCTCATCATGATATCATCATCATGATATCATCATCATCATCATCTTCATCTCATCATGATATCAACATCATGATATCATCATCATCATCATCATCATCATCATCATCATCATCATCATCTCATCATGATATCATCATCATGATATCATCATCATCATCATCATCATCATCATCATCATCTCATCATGATATCATCATCATCATCATCATAAACATCTCATCATGATATCATCATCATCATCATCATCATCATCATCATCATCATCATCATCATCATCATCATCTCATCATGATATCATCATCATCATCATCATCATCATCATCATCATCTCATCATGATATCATCATCATGATATCATCATCATGATATCATCATCATGATATCATCTTCATGATATCATCATCATCATCATCATCTCATCATGAAATCATCATCATCATGATATCATCATCATCGTCTCATCATGATATCATCATCATCATCTCATCATGATATCATCATCATGATATCATCATCATCATCATCATATCATCATGATATCATCATCATGATATCATCATCATCGTCTCATCATGATATCATCATCATCATGATCTCTTCATGATATCATCGTTATGATATCATCATCATCGTCTCTTCATGATATCATCATCATCATCATCTCATCATGATATCATCATCATGATCATCTCATCATGATATCATCATCATCTCATCATGATATCATCATCATCATCTCATCATCATCATCAATCATCATCATCATCTCATCATGATATCATCATCATCATCTCATCATCTCATCATCATCATCATCATCATCTCATCATGATATCATCATCATCATCATCATCATCATCTCATCATGATATCATCATCATGATATCATCATCATCATCGTCTCATCATGATATCATCATCATCATCGTCTCATCATGATATCATCATCATCATCATCTCATCATGATCATCTCATCATGATATCATCATCATGATATCATCATCATGATATCATCATCATGATATCATCATCATCATCTCATCATGATATCATCATCATGATATCATCATCATCGTCTCATCATGATATCATCATCATCTCATCATGATATCATCATCATAATCATCTCATCATGATATCATCATCATGATATCATCATCATCATCATCATCATCATCTCATCATGATATCATCATCATCATCTAATCATGATATCATCATCATGATATCATCATCATCATCTCATCATGATATCAACATCATGATATCATCATCATCATCATCATCATCTCATCATATCATCATCATCATCTCATCATGATATCATCATCATGATATCATCATCATCATCATCATCATCATCTCATCATGATATCATCATCATCTCATCATGATATCTTCATTATCTCATCATGATATCTTCATTATCTCATCATGATATCATCATCATCTCATCATGATATCATCATCATCATCATCTCATCATGATATCATCATCATCATCTCATCATGATATCATCATCATGATATCATCATCATCATCATCATATCATCATGATATCATCATCATGATATCATCATCATCGTCTCATCATGATATCATCATCATCTCATCATGATATCTTCATTATCTCATCATGATATCTTCATTATCTCATCATGATATCATCATCATCTCATCATGATATCATCATCATCATCATCTCATCATGATATCATCATCATCATCTCATCATGATATCATCATCATCATGATATCTTCATTATCTCATCATATCATCATCATCATCATCTCATCATGATATAATCATCATGATATCATCATCATCATCATCATCATCATCATCTCATCATGATATCATCATCATCTCATCATGATATCTTCATTATCTCATCATGATATCTTCATTATCTCATCATGATATCATCATCATCTCATCATGATATCATCATCATCATCATCTCATCATGATATCATCATCATCATCTCATCATGATATCATCATCATCATGATATCTTCATTATCTCATCATGATATCTTCATTATCTCATCATCATCATCATCTCATCATGATATCATCATCATCGTCTCATCATGATATAATCATCATCATCCTCATCATCATCATCATCATCATCATCTCATCATGATATCATCATCATCAGCTCATCATGATATCATCATCATCTCATCATATCATCATCATCATCATCATCATCATCTCATCATGATATCATCATCATCATCATCATCTCATCATGATATCATCATCATCTCATCATGATATCATCATCATCATCTCATCATGATATCATCATCATCAGCTCATCATGATATCATCATCATCATCTCATCATGATATCATCATCATCTCATCATGATATCATCATCATCTCATCATGAAATCATCATCATGATATCATCATCATCGTCTCATCATGATATCATCATCATCATCATCTCATCATGATATCATCATCATAATCATCTCTTCATGATATCATCATCATGATATCATCATCATCATCATCATCATCTCATCATGATATCATCATCATCATCTCATCATGATATCATCATCATGATATAATCATCATCATCATCATCTCATCATGATATCAACATCATGATATCAACATCATGATATCATCATCATCATCATCCTCATCTCATCATGATATCAACATCATGATATCATCATCATCATCATCCTCATCTCATCATGATATCATCATCATGATATCATAATCATCATCATTATCGTCTCATCATGATATCATCATCATCTCATCATGATATCTTCATTATCTCATCATGATATCATCATCATCTCATCATGATATCATCATCATTTCATCATGATATCATCATCATCATCTCATCATGATATCATCATCATCATCTCATCATCATCATCATCATCATCTCATCATGATATCATCATCATCATCATCATCATCATCATCATCTCATCATGATATCATCATCATGATATCATCATCATCATCATCATCATCTCATCATGATATCATCATCATCATCATCATAAACATCTCATCATGATATCATCATCATCATCATCATCATCATCATCATTTCATCATGATATCATCATCATCATCTCATCATGATATCATCATCATGATATCATCATCATCATCATCATCATGATATCATCATCATCATCATCATCATCATCATCATCTCATCATGATATCATCATCATGATATCATCATCATCATCATCATCATCATCATCTCATCATGATATCATCATCATCATCATCATAAACATCTCATCATGATATCATCATCATCATCATCATCATCATCATCATCATCTCATCATGATATCATCATCATCATCATCATCATCATCATCATCTCATCATGATTTCATTATCATGATATCATCATCATGATATCATCTTCATGATATCATCATCATCATCATCATCTCATCATGAAATCATCATCATCATGATATCATCATCATCGTCTCATCATGATATCATCATCATCATCTCATCATGATATAATCATCATGATATCATCATCATCTCATCATGAAATCATCATCATCATCATCATCATCATCATCATCATCATCATCATGATATCATCATCATGATATCATCATCATCGTCTCATCATGATATCATCATCATCATGATCTCTTCATGATATGATCATTATGATATCATCATCATCGTCTCTTCATGATATCATCATCATGATATCATCATCATCATCATCATCATCTCATCATGATATCATCATCATCATCTCATCATGATATCATCATCATGATATAATCATCATCATCATCATCTCATCATGATATCAACATCATGATATCAACATCATGATATCATCATCATCATCATCCTCATCTCATCATGATATCAACATCATGATATCATCATCATCATCATCGTCATCTCATCATGATATCATCATCATGATATCATAATCATCATCATTATCGTCTCATCATGATATCATCATCATCTCATCATGATATCTTCATTATCTCATCATGATATCATCATCATCTCATCATGATATCATCATCATTTCATCATGATATCATCATCATCATCTCATCATGATATCATCATCATCATCTCATCATCATCATCATCATCATCTCATCATGATATCATCATCATCATCATCATCATCATCATCATCATCATCATCATCATCTCATCATGATATCATCATCATGATATCATCATCATCATCATCATCATCTCATCATGATATCATCATCATCATCATCATAAACATCTCATCATGATATCATCATCATCATCATCATCATCATCATTTCATCATGATATCATCATCATCATCTCATCATGATATCATCATCATGATATCATCATCATCATCATCATCATGATATCATCATCATCATCATCATCATCATCATCATCATCTCATCATGATATCATCATCATGATATCATCATCATCATCATCATCATCATCATCTCATCATGATATCATCATCATCATCATCATAAACATCTCATCATGATATCATCATCATCATCATCATCATCATCATCTCATCATGATATCATCATCATCATCATCATCATCATCTCATCATGATTTCATTATCATGATATCATCATCATGATATCATCTTCATGATATCATCATCATCATCATCATCTCATCATGAAATCATCATCATCATGATATCATCATCATCGTCTCATCATGATATCATCATCATCATCTCATCATGATATAATCATCATGATATCATCATCATCTCATCATGAAATCATCATCATCATCATCATCATCATCATCATCATCATCATCATGATATCATCATCATGATATCATCATCATCGTCTCATCATGATATCATCATCATCATGATCTCTTCATGATATGATCATTATGATATCATCATCATCGTCTCTTCATGATATCATCATCATCATCATCTCATCATGATATCATCATCATGATCATCTCATCATGATATCATCATCATCTCATCATGATATCATCATCTCATCATCTCATCATCATCATCATCATCATCATCATCATCTCATCATGATATCATCATCATCATCATCATCATCATCTCATCATGATATCATCATCATGATATCATCATCATCATCGTCTCATCATGATATCATCATCATCATCATCATCTCATCATGATCATCTCATCATGATATCATCATCATGATATCATCATCATGAAATCATCATCATGATATCATCATCATGATATCATCATCATCATCGTCTCATCATGATATCATCATCATCATCATCATCTCATCATGATCATCTCATCATGATATCATCATCATGATATCATCATCATGAAATCATCATCATGATATCATCATCATGATATCATCATCATCATCTCATCATGATATCATCATCATGATATCATCATCTCATCATGTTATCATCATCATAATCATCTCATCATGATATCATCATCATGATATCTTCATCATCATCATCATCATCATCTCATCATGATATCATCATCATCATCTAATCATGATATCATCATCATGATATCATCATCATCATCTCATCATGATATCAACATCATGATATCATCATCATCATCATCATCTCATCATGATATCATCATCATCATCTCATCATGATATCATCATCATGATATCATCATCATCATCATCATCTCATCATGATATCATCATCATCTCATCATGATATCTTCATTATCTCATCATGATATCTTCATTATCTCATCATGATATCATCATCATCTCATCATGATATCATCATCATCATCATCATCTCATCATGATATCATCATCATCATCTCATCATGATATCATCATCATCTCATCATGATATCATCATCATCATCTCATCATGATATCATCATCATCATCATCTCATCATGATATCATCATCATCGTCTCATCATGATATCATCATCATCATCTCATCATGATATCATCATCATCATGATATCTTCATTATCTCATCATGATATCTTCATTATCTCATCATCATCATCATCTCATCATGATATCATCATCATCTTCTCATCATGATATAATCATCATCATCCTCATCATCATCATCATCATCATCATCATCATCATCTCATCATGATATCATCATCATCAGCTCATCATGATATCATCATCATCTCATCATATCATCATCATCATCATCATCTCATCATGATATTATCATCATCATCATCATCTCATCATGATATCATCATCATCTCATCATGATATCATTATCATCATCTCATCATGATATCATCATCATCTCATCATGATATCATCATCATCATCTCATCATGATATCATCATCATCTCATCATGATATCATCATCATCTCATCATGAAATCATCATCATGATATCATCATCATCGTCTCATCATGATATCATCATCATCATCATCTCATCATGATATCATCATCATAATCATCTCTTCATGATATCATCATCATGATATCATCATCATCATCATCATCATCATCTCATCATGATATCATCATCATCATCTCATCATGATATCATCATCATGATATCATCATCATCATCATCATCTCATCATGATATCAACATCATGATATCATCATCATCATCATCATCCTCATCTCATCATGATATCAACATCATGATATCATCATCATCATCATCCTCATCTCATCATGATATCATCATCTCATCATGATATCATCATCATTATCATCATCATTATCATCTCATCATGATATCATCATCATCTCATCATGATATCTTCATTATCTCATCATGATATCATCATCATCTCATCATGATATCATCATCATTTCATCATGATATCATCATCATCATCTCATCATGATATCATCATCATGATATCATCATCATCATCATCTCATCATGATATCATCATCATCATCATCTCATCATGATATCATCATCATGATATCATCATCATCATCATCTCATCATGATATCATCATCATCATCATCATAAACATCTCATCATGATATCATCATCATCATCATCATCATCATCTCATCATGATATCATCATCATCATCATCATCATCATCATCATCATCATCATCATCATCATCATCATCTCATCATGATATCATCATCATGATATCATCATCATGATATCATCTTCATGATATCATCATCATCATCATCATCATCTCATCATGAAATCATCATCATCATGATATCATCATCATCGTCTCATCATGATATCATCATCATCATCTCATCATGATATCATCATCATGATATCATCATCATCATCATCATCATCATCATCATCATCATATCATCATGATATCATCATCATGATATCATCATCATCGTCTCATCATGATATCATCATCATCATGATCTCTTCATGATATGATCATTATGATATCATCATCATCGTCTCTTCATGATATCATCATCATCATCATCTCATCATGATATCATCATCATGATCATCTCATCATGATATCATCATCATCTCATCATGATATCATCATCATAATCTCATCATCATCATCAATCATCATCATCATCTCATCATGATATCATCATCATCATCTCATCATCTCATCATCATCATCATCATCATCATCATCATCATCTCATCATGATATCATCATCATCATCATCATCTCATCATGATATCATCATCATGATATCATCATCATCATCGTCTCATCATGATATCATCATCATCATCGTCTCATCATGATATCATCATCATCATCATCTCATCATGATATCAACATCATGATATCAACATCATGATATCATCATCATCATCATCATCCTCATCTCATCATGATATCAACATCATGATATCATCATCATCATCATCCTCATCTCATCATGATATCATCATCATGATATCATAATCATCATCATTATCGTCTCATCATGATATCATCATCATCTCATCATGATATCTTCATTATCTCATCATGATATCATCATCATCTCATCATGATATCATCATCATTTCATCATGATATCATCATCATCATCTCATCATGATATCATCATCATGATATCATCATCATCATCATCATCATCTCATCATGATATCATCATCATCATCATCATCATCATCATCATCATCATCATCATCTCATCATGATATCATCATCATGATATCATCATCATCATCATCATCATCATCTCATCATGATATCATCATCATCATCATCATAAACATCTCATCATGATATCATCATCATCATCATCATCATCATCATTTCATCATGATATCATCATCATCATCATCTCATCATGATATCATCATCATGATATCATCATCATCATCATCATCTCATCATGATATCATCATCATCATCATCATCATCATCATCTCATCATGATATCATCATCATGATATCATCATCATCATCATCATCATCATCTCATCATGATATCATCATCATCATCATCATAAACATCTCATCATGATATCATCATCATCATCATCATCATCATCATCATCATCATCTCATCATGATATCATCATCATCATCATCATCATCATCATCATCATCATCTCATCATGATTTCATTATCATGATATCATCATCATGATATCATCTTCATGATATCATCATCATCATCATCATCTCATCATGAAATCATCATCATCATGATATCATCATCATCGTCTCATCATGATATCATCATCATCATCATCTCATCATGATATCATCATCATGATATCATCATCATCATCATCATCATCATCATCATCATCATCATGATATCATCATCATGATATCATCATCATCGTCTCATCATGATATCATCATCATCATGATCTCTTCATGATATGATCATTATGATATCATCATCATCGTCTCTTCATGATATCATCATCATCATCATCTCATCATGATATCATCATCATGATCATCTCATCATGATATCATCATCATCTCATCATGATATCATCATCATCTCATCATCATCATCAATCATCATCATCATCTCATCATGATATCATCATCATCATCTCATCATCTCATCATCATCATCATCATCATTATCATCATCTCATCATGATATCATCATCATCATCATCATCATCATCTCATCATGATATCATCATCATGATATCATCATCATCATCGTCTCATCATGATATCATCATCATCATCGTCTCATCATGATATCATCATCATCATCATCATCTCATCATGATCATCTCATCATGATATCATCATCATGATATCATCATCATCATCTCATCATGATATCATCATCATGATATCATCATCATCATCTCATCATGATATCATCATCATGATATCATCATCATCGTCTCATCATGATATCATCATCATCTCATCATGTTATCATCATCATAATCATCTCATCATGATATCATCATCATGATATCTTCATCATCATCATCATCATCATCATCATCATCATCTCATCATGATATCATCATCATCATCTAATCATGATATCATCATCATGATATCATCATCATCATCTCATCATGATATCAACATCATGATATCATCATCATCATCATCATCTCATCATGATATCATCATCATCATCTCATCATGATATCATCATCATGATATCATCATCATCATCATCATCATCATCATCTCATCATGATATCATCATCATCTCATCATGATATCTTCATTATCTCATCATGATATCTTCATTATCTCATCATGATATCATCATCATCTCATCATGATATCATCATCATCATCATCATCTCATCATGATATCATCATCATCATCTCATCATGATATCATCATCATCTCATCATGATATCATCATCATCATCTCATCATGATATCATCATCATCATCTCATCATGATATCATCATCATCGTCTCATCATGATATCATCATCATCATCTCATCATGATATCATCATCATCATGATATCTTCATTATCTCATCATGATATCTTCATTATCTCATCATCATCATCATCTCATCATGATATCATCATCATCTTCTCATCATGATATAATCATCATCATCCTCATCATCATCATCATCATCATCATCTCATCATGATATCATCATCATCCGCTCATCATGATATCATCATCATCTCATCATATCATCATCATCATCATCTCATCATGATATCATCATCATCATCATCATCTCATCATGATATCAGCATCATCTCATCATGATATCATCATCATCATCTCATCATGATATCATCATCATCATCATCTCATCATGATATCATCATCATCATCTCATCATGATATCATCATCATCTCATCATGATATCATCATCATCTCATCATGAAATCATCATCATGATATCATCATCATCGTCTCATCATGATATCATCATCATCATCATCTCATCATGATATCATCATCATAATCATCTCTTCATGATATCATCATCATGATATCATCATCATCATCATCATCATCATCTCATCATGATATCATCATCTCATCATGATATCATCATCATGATATCATCATCATCATCATCATCTCATCATGATATCAACATCATCATCATCATCATCATCATCATCATCATCATCATCATCATCATCATCTCATCATGATATTATCATCATGATATCATCATCATCATCATCATCATCATCATCATGATCATCTCATCATGATATCATCATCATGATCATCTCATCATGATATCATCATCATGATCATCTCATCATGATATCATTATCATGATTTCATCATCATGATATCATTATCACATCATCTCATCATGATCTCATCATCATGATATCATCATCATCGTCTCATCATGATATCATCATCATCATCATCTCATCATGATATCATCATCATCATGATATCATCATCATGATATCATCATCATGATATCATCATCGTGATATCATCATCATCATCATCTCATCATGATATCATCATCATGCTATCATCATCATGATATTATCATCATCATCTCATCATGATATTAACATCATGTTATCATCATCATCATCAACATCATCATCATCATCATATCATCATGATATCATCATCATGATATCATGACATCATCGTCTCATCATGATATCATCATCATCATCATCATCTCATCATGATATCATCATCATGATATCATCATCATGATATCATCATCATCGTCTCATCATGATATCATCATCATCATCATCATCTCATCATGATATCATCATCATAATCATCTCATCATGATATCATCATCATGATATCATCATCATCTCATCATGATTTCATCATCATCATCTCATCATGATATCATCATCATGATATCATCATCATCATCATCTCATCATAATATCATCATCATCATCATCTCATCATGATATCAACATCATGATATCATCATCATCATCTCATCATGATATCATCATCATGATATCATCATCATGATATCATCATCATGATATCATCATCATCATCTCATCATGATATCAACATCATGATATCATTATCATCATCATCATCATCATCATCTCATCATGATATCATCATCATCATCATCTCATCATGATATCATCATCATGATATCATCATCATGATATCATCATCATGATATCATCATCATCATCATCATCATCTCATCATGATATCATCATCATGATATCATCATCATCGTCTCATCATGATATCATCATCATCATCATCATCTCATCATGATATCATCATCATGATATCATCATCATGATATCATCATCATGATATCATCATCATCATCATCATCATCATCTCATCATGATATCATCATCATGATATCATCATCATCGTCTCATCATGATATCATCATCATCATCACATCATGATATCATCATCATCATCATCATCTCATCATGATATCATCATCATGATATCATCATCATCATCATCATCTCATCATGATTTCATCATCATCATCTCATCATGATATCATCATCATGATATCATCATCATCATCATCTCATCATGATATCATCATCATCATCTCATCATGATATCAACATCATGATATCATCATCATCATCATCATCATCTCATCATGATATCATCATCATGATATCATCATCATCATCATCTCATCATGATATCAACATCATGATATCATCATCATCTCATCATGATATCATCATCATCATATCATCATCATCTCATCATGATATCATCATCATCATCATCTCATCTTGATACCATCATCATGATATCATCATCATCATCGTCTCATCATGATATCATCATGATCATCATCTCATCATGATATCATCATCATGATAATTTCCTCATGATATCATCATCATGATATCATCATCATCTCATCATGATATCATCATCATCATCATCATCATCTCATCATGATATCATCATCATCGTCTCATTATGATATCATCATCATCATCTCATCATGATATCATCATCATGATCATCTCATTATGATATCACCATCATGATATCACCATCATGATATCATCATCATGATATCATCATCATCATCTCATCATGATATCATCATCATGATATCATCATCATCATCATCATCTCATCATGATATCATCATCATAATCATCTCATCATGATATCATCATCATCATCATCATATCATCATCATCGTCTCATCATGATATCATCATCATCTCATCATGATATCATCATCATGATATCATCATCATCATCATCATCTCAGCATGATATCATCATCATCATATTATCATCATCGTCTCATCATGATATCATCATCACCATCATCTCATCATGATCTCATCATCATGATATCATCATCATCGTCTCATCATGATATCATCATCATCATGATATCATCATCATTATATCATCATCATGATATCATCATCATCATCATCTCATCATGATATCATCATCATCATCTCATCATGATATCATCATCATCATCATCATCATCTCATCATGATATCATCATCATCATCATCATCATCATCATCTCATCATGATACCATCATCATGATATCATCATCATCGTCTCATCATGATATCATCATCATCATCTCATCATGATATCATCATCATGATCATCTCATCATGATATCATCATCATGATATCATCATCATGATATCATCATCACCATCATCTCATCATGATCTCATCATCATGATATCATCATCATCATCATCATCATCATGATATCATCATCATCATGATATCATCATCATGATATCATCATCATGATATCATCATCATGATATCATCATCATGATATCATCATCATCATCATCATCTCATCATGATATCATCATCATCATCATCTCATCATGATATCATCATCATCATCATCATCATCATCATCTCATCATGATATCATCATCATCATCATCTCATCATGATATCAACATCATGATATCATCATCATCTCATCATGATATCATCATCATCTCATCATGATATCATCATCATGATATCATCATCATGATATTATCATCATCATCTCATCATGATATCAACATCATGATATCATCATCATCATCATCATCATCATCATCATCATCATCATCATCATCTCATCATGATATCATCATCATCTCATCATGATATCATCATCATCATCATCATCATCATCATCTCATCATGATATCATCATCATGATATCATCATCATCGTCTCATCATGATATCATCATCATCATCATCATCATCTCATCATGATATCATCATCATCATCATCATCATCATCATCTCATCATGATATCATCATCATGATATCATCATCATCGTCTCATCATGATATCATCATCATCATCATCATCATCTCATCATGATATCATCATCATAATCATCTCATCATGATATCATCATCATGATATCATCATCATCATCATCATCATCATCTCATCATGATTTCATCATCATCATCTCATCATGATATCATCATCATGATATCATCATCATCATCATCATCATCTCATCATGATATCATCATCATCATCATCATCTCATCATGATATCATCATCATGATATCATCATCATCATCATCATCTCATCATGATATCCTCATCATGATATCATCATCATGATATCATCATCATGATATCATCATCATCATCATCTCATCATGATATAATCATCATGATATCATCATCATCATCTCATCATGATATCATCATCATCATCATCAACTCATCATGATATCATCATCATAATCATCTCATCATGATATCATCATCATGATATCATCATCATCATCATCTTCATCATCTCATCATGATATCATCATCATCATCTCATCATGATATCATCATCATGATATCATCATCATCATCATCATCTCATCATGATATCAACATCATGATATCATCATCATCATCATCCTCATCTCATCATGATATCAACATCATGATATCATCATCATCATCATCCTCATCTCATCATGATATCATCATCTCATCATGATATCATCATCATCATTATCATCTCATCATGATATCATCATCATCTCATCATGATATCTTCATTATCTCATCATGATATCATCATCATCATCATCCTCATCTCATCATGATATCATCATCTCATCATGATATCATCATCATCATCATCATTATCATCTCATCATGATATCATCATCATCATCTCATCATGATATCTTCATTATCTCATCATGATATCATCATCATCTCATCATGATATCATCATCATCTCATCATGATATCATCATCATCATCTCATCATGATATCATCATCATGATATCATCATTATCATCATCATCATCATCATCATCTCATCATGATATCATCATCATGATATCATCATCATCATCGTCTCATCATGATATCATCATCATCATCGTCTCATAATGATATCATCATCATCATCATCTCATCATGATCATCTCATCATGATATCATCATCATGATATCATCATCATGATATCATCATCATCATCTCATCATGATATCATCATCATGATATCATCATCATCGTCTCATCATGATATCATCATCATCTCATCATGATATCATCATCATAATCATCTCATCATGATATCATCATCATCATCATCATCATCATCTCATCATGATATCATCATCATCATCTAATCATGATATCATCATCATCTCATCATGATATCAACATCATGATATCATCATCATCATCATCATCATCATCTCATCATATCATCATCTCATCATGATATCATCATCATGATATCATCATCATCATCATCATCATCATCATCATCATCTCATCATGATATCATCATCATCTCATCATGATATCTTCATTATCTCATCATGATATCTTCATTATCTCATCATGATATCATCATCATCTCATCATGATATCATCATCATCATCATCTCATCATGATATCATCATCATCATCTCATCATGATATCATCATCATCATGATATCTTCATTATCTCATCATGATATCTTCATTATCTCATCATGATATCATCATCATCTCATCATGATATCATCATCATCATCATCTCATCATGATATCATCATCATCATCTCATCATGATATCATCATCATCATGATATCTTCATTATCTCATCATGATATCTTCATTATCTCATCATCATCATCATCTCATCATGATATCATCATCATCGTCTCATCATGATATAATCATCATCATCCTCATCATCATCATCATCATCATCATCTCATCATGATATCATCATCATCAGCTCATCATGATATCATCATCATCTCATCATATCATCATCATCATCATCATCTCATCATGATATCATCATCATCATCATCATCTCTTCATGATATCATCATCATCTCATCATGATATCATCATCATCATCTCATCATGATATCATCATCATCATCATCATCATCATCATCTCATCATGATATCATCATCATCAGCTCATCATGATATCATCATCATCTCATCATATCATCATCATCATCATCATCTCATCATGATATCATCATCATCATCATCATCTCATCATGATATCATCATCATCTCATCATGATATCATCATCATCATCTCATCATGATATCATCATCATCATCATCTCATCATGATATCATCATCATCATCTCATCATGATATCATCATCATCTCATCATGATATCATCATCATCTCATCATGAAATCATCATCATGATATCATCATCATCGTCTCATCATGATATCATCATCATCATCATCTCATCATGATATCATCATCATAATCATCTCTTCATGATATCATCATCATGATATCATCATCATCATCATCATCATCTCATCATGATATCATCATCATCATCTCATCATGATATCATCATCATCATCTCATCATGATATCATCATCATGATATAATCATCATCATCATCATCTCATCATGATATCAACATCATGATATCATCATCATCATCATCCTCATCTCATCATGATATCAACATCATGATATCATCATCATCATCATCCTCATCTCATCATGATATCATCATCTCATCATGATATCATCATCATGATATCATCATCATCATCATCATTATCATCTCATCATGATATCATCATCATCTCATCATGATATCTTCATTATCTCATCATGATATCATCATCATCTCATCATGATATCATCATCATTTCATCATGATATCATCATCATCATCTCATCATGATATCATCATCATGATATCATCATCATCATCATCATCATCATCTCATCATGATATCATCATCATCATCATCATCATCATCATCATCATCATCTCATCATGATATCATCATCATGATATCATCATCATCATCTCATCATGATATCATCATCATCATCATCATAAACATCTCATCATGATATCATCATCATCATCATCATCATCATTTCATCATGATATCATCATCATCATCTCATCATGATATCATCATCATGATATCATCATCATCATCATCATCTCATCATGATATCATCATCATCATCATCATCTCATCATGATATCATCATCATCATCATCATAAACATCTCATCATGATATCATCATCATCATCATCATCATCATCATCATCATCTCATCATGATATCATCATCATCATCATCATCATCATCATCATCATCATCATCATCATCATCATCTCATCATGATATCATCATCATGATATCATCATCATGATATCATCTTCATGATATCATCATCATCATCATCATCTCATCATGAAATCATCATCATCATGATATCATCATCATCGTCTCATCATGATATCATCATCATCATGATCTCTTCATGATATGATCATTATGATATCATCATCATCGTCTCTTCATGATATCATCATCATCATCATCTCATCATGATATCATCATCATGATCATCTCATCATGATATCATCATCATCTCATCATGATATCATCATCATCATCTCATCATCATCATCAATCATCATCATCATCTCATCATGATATCATCATCATCATCATCATCTCATCATGATATCATCATCATGATATCATCATCATCATCGTCTCATCATGATATCATCATCATCATCGTCTCATCATGATATCATCATCATCATCATCATCATCTCATCATGATCATCTCATCATGATATCATCATCATGATATCATCATCATGAAATCATCATCATGATATCATCATCATGATATCATCATCATCATCTCATCATGATATCATCATCATGATATCATCATCATCATCTCATCATGATATCATCATCATGATATCATCATCATCGTCTCATCATGATATCATCATCATCTCATCATGATATCATCATCATAATCATCTCATCATGATATCATCATCATGATATCATCATCATCATCATCATCATCTCATCATGATATCATCATCATCATCTAATCATGATATCATCATCATGATATCATCATCATCATCTCATCATGATATCAACATCATGATATCATCATCATCATCATCATCTCATCATGATATCATCATCATCATCTCATCATGATATCATCATCATGATATCATCATCATCATCATCATCATCATCATCATCTCATCATGATATCATCATCATCTCATCATGATATCTTCATTATCTCATCATGATATCTTCATTATCTCATCATGATATCATCATCATCTCATCATGATATCATCATCATCATCATCTCATCATGATATCATCATCATCATCTCATCATGATATCATCATCATCTCATCATGATATCATCATCATCATCTCATCATGATATCATCATCGTCTCATCATGATATCATCATCATCATCTCATCATGATATCATCATCATCATGATATCTTCATTATCTCATCATGATATCTTCATTATCTCATCATCATCATCATCTCATCATGATATCATCATCATCTTCTCATCGTGATATAATCATCATCATCCTCATCATCATCATCATCATCATCATCTCATCATGATATCATCATCATCAGCTCATCATGATATCATCATCATCTCATCATATCATCATAATCATCATCATCATCTCATCATGATATCATCATCATCATCATCATCTCATCATGATATCATCATCATCTCATAATGATATCATCATCATCATCATCTCATCATGATATCATCATCATCATCATCTCATCATGATATCATCATCATCTCATCATGAAATCATCATCATGATATCATCATCATCGTCTCATCATGATATCATCATCATCATCTCATCATGATATCATCATCATAATCATCTCTTCATGATATCATCATCATGATATCATCATCATCATCATCATCATCTCATCATGATATCATCATCATCATCTCATCATGATATCATCATCATGATATCATCATCATCATCATCATCTCATCATGATATCAACATCATGATATCATCATCATCATCATCCTCATCTCATCATGATATCAACATCATGATATCATCATCATCCTCATCTCATCATGATATCATCATCTCATCATGATATCATCATTATCATCATCATCATTATCATCTCATCATGATATCATCATCATCTCATCATGATATCTTCATTATCTCATCATGATATCATCATCATCTCATCATGATATCATCATCATTTCATCATGATATCATCATCATCTCATCATGATATCATCATCATCATCTCATCATGATATCATCATCATGATATCATCATTATCATCATCATCATCATCATCTCATCATGATATCATCATCATGATATCATCATCATCATCGTCTCATCATGATATCATCATCATCATCGTCTCATAATGATATCATCATCATCATCATCTCATCATGATCATCTCATCATGATATCATCATCATGATATCATCATCATGATATCATCATCATCATCTCATCATGATATCATCATCATGATATCATCATCATCGTCTCATCATGATATCATCATCATCTCATCATGATATCATCATCATAATCATCTCATCATGATATCATCATCATCATCATCATCATCATCTCATCATGATATCATCATCATCATCTAATCATGATATCATCATCATCTCATCATGATATCAACATCATGATATCATCATCATCATCATCATCATCATCATCTCATCATATCATCATCTCATCATGATATCATCATCATGATATCATCATCATCATCATCATCATCATCATCATCTCATCATGATATCATCATCATCTCATCATGATATCTTCATTATCTCATCATGATATCTTCATTATCTCATCATGATATCATCATCATCTCATCATGATATCATCATCATCATCATCTCATCATGATATCATCATCATCATCTCATCATGATATCATCATCATCATGATATCTTCATTATCTCATCATGATATCTTCATTATCTCATCATCATCATCATCTCATCATGATATCATCATCATCGTCTCATCATGATATAATCATCATCATCCTCATCATCCTCATCATCATCATCATCATCATCATCTCATCATGATATCATCATCATCAGCTCATCATGATATCATCATCATCTCATCATATCATCATCATCATCATGATATCATCATCATCAGCTCATCATGATATCATCATCATCTCATCATATCATCATCATCATCATCATCTCATCATGATATCATCATCATCATCATCATCTCATCATGATATCATCATCATCTCATCATGATATCATCATCATCATCTCATCATGATATCATCATCATCATCATCATCATCATCATCTCATCATGATATCATCATCATCTCATCATGATATCATCATCATCTCATCATATCATCATCATCATCATCATCTCATCATGATATCATCATCATCATCATCATCTCATCATGATATCATCATCATCTCATCATGATATCATCATCATCATCTCATCATGATATCATCATCATCATCATCTCATCATGATATCATCATCATCATCTCATCATGATATCATCATCATCTCATCATGATATCATCATCATCTCATCATGAAATCATCATCATGATATCATCATCATCGTCTCATCATGATATCATCATCATCATCATCTCATCATGATATCATCATCATAATCATCTCTTCATGATATCATCATCATGATATCATCATCATCATCATCATCATCTCATCATGATATCATCATCATCATCTCATCATGATATCATCATCATGATATAATCATCATCATCATCATCTCATCATGATATCAACATCATGATATCATCATCATCATCATCCTCATCTCATCATGATATCAACATCATGATATCATCATCATCATCATCCTCATCTCATCATGATATCATCATCTCATCATGATATCAATCATCTCATCATGATATCATCATCATCTCATCATGATATCTTCATTATCTCATCATGATATCATCATCATCTCATCATGATATCATCATCATCATCATCTCATCATGATATCATCATCATGATATCATCATCATCATCATCATCTCATCATGATATCATCATCATCATCATCATCATCATCATCATCATCATCTCATCATGATATCATCATCATGATATCATCATCATCATCATCATCTCATCATGATATCATCATCATCATCATCATAAACATCTCATCATGATATCATCATCATCATCATCATCATCATTTCATCATGATATCATCATCATCATCTCATCATGATATCATCATCATGATATCATCATCATCATCATCATCTCATCATGATATCATCATCATCATCATCATCATCATCTCATCATGATATCATCATCATGATATCATCATCATCATCATCATCATCATCTCATCATGATATCATCATCATCATCATCATCATAAACATCTCATCATGATATCATCATCATCATCATCATCATCATCATCATCATCATCTCATCATGATATCATCATCATCATCATCATCATCATCTCATCATGATATCATCATCATGATATCATCATCATGATATCATCTTCATGATATCATCATCATCATCATCATCTCATCATGAAATCATCATCATCATGATATCATCATCATCGTCTCATCATGATATCATCATCATCATCTCATCATGATATCATCATCATGATATCATCATCATCATCATCATCATCATCATCATCATCTCATCATGATATCATCATCATCATCATCATAAACATCTCATCATGATATCATCATCATCATCATCATCATCATCATCATCTCATCATGATATCATCATCATCATCATCATCATCATCATCTCATCATGATATCATCATCATGATATCATCATCATGATATCATCTTCATGATATCATCATCATCATCATCATCTCATCATGAAATCATCATCATCATGATATCATCATCATCGTCTCATCATGATATCATCATCATCATGATCTCTTCATGATATGATCATTATGATATCATCATCATCGTCTCTTCATGATATCATCATCATCATCATCTCATCATGATATCATCATCATGATCATCTCATCATGATATCATCATCATCTCATCATGATATCATCATCATGATCATCTCATCATGATATCATCATCATCTCATCATGATATCATCATCATCATCTCATCATCATCATCAATCATCATCATCATCTCATCATGATATCATCATCATCATCATCATCTCATCATGATATCATCATCATGATATCATCATCATCATCGTCTCATCATGATATCATCATCATCATCGTCTCATCATGATATCATCATCATCATCATCATCATCTCATCATGATCATCTCATCATGATATCATCATCATGATATCATCATCATGAAATCATCATCATGATATCATCATCATGATATCATCATCATCATCTCATCATGATATCATCATCATGATATCATCATCATCATCTCATCATGATATCATCATCATGATATCATCATCATCGTCTCATCATGATATCATCATCATCTCATCATGATATCATCATCATAATCATCTCATCATGATATCATCATCATGATATCATCATCATCATCATCATCATCTCATCATGATATCATCATCATCATCTAATCATGATATCATCATCATGATATCATCATCATCATCTCATCATGATATCAACATCATGATATCATCATCATCATCATCATCTCATCATGATATCATCATCATCATCTCATCATGATATCATCATCATGATATCATCATCATCATCATCATCATCATCATCATCTCATCATGATATCATCATCATCTCATCATGATATCTTCATTATCTCATCATGATATCTTCATTATCTCATCATGATATCATCATCATCTCATCATGATATCATCATCATCATCATCTCATCATGATATCATCATCATCATCTCATCATGATATCATCATCATCTCATCATGATATCATCATCATCATCTCATCATGATATCATCATCGTCTCATCATGATATCATCATCATCATCTCATCATGATATCATCATCATCATGATATCTTCATTATCTCATCATGATATCTTCATTATCTCATCATCATCATCATCTCATCATGATATCATCATCATCTTCTCATCGTGATATAATCATCATCATCCTCATCATCATCATCATCATCATCATCTCATCATGATATCATCATCATCAGCTCATCATGATATCATCATCATCTCATCATATCATCATAATCATCATCATCATCTCATCATGATATCATCATCATCATCATCATCTCATCATGATATCATCATCATCTCATAATGATATCATCATCATCATCATCTCATCATGATATCATCATCATCATCATCTCATCATGATATCATCATCATCTCATCATGAAATCATCATCATGATATCATCATCATCGTCTCATCATGATATCATCATCATCATCATCATCTCATCATGATATCATCATCATAATCATCTCTTCATGATATCATCATCATGATATCATCATCATCATCATCATCATCATCTCATCATGATATCATCATCATCATCTCATCATGATATCATCATCATGATATCATCATCATCATCATCATCATCTCATCATGATATCAACATCATGATATCATCATCATCATCATCCTCATCTCATCATGATATCAACATCATGATATCATCATCATCATCATCCTCATCTCATCATGATATCATCATCTCATCATGATATCATCATTATCATCATCATCATTATCATCTCATCATGATATCATCATCATCTCATCATGATATCTTCATTATCTCATCATGATATCATCATCATCTCATCATGATATCATCATCATTTCATCATGATATCATCATCATCATCTCATCATGATATCATCATCATGATATCATCATCATCATCATCATCTCATCATGATATCATCATCATCATCATCATCATCATCATCATCATCATCTCATCATGATATCATCATCATGATATCATCATCATCATCATCATCATCTCATCATGATATCATCATCATCATCATCATAAACATCTCATCATGATATCATCATCATCATCATCATCATCATCATCATCATCATCATCATCTCATCATGATATCATCATCATCATCATCATCATCATCATCATCTCATCATGATATCATCATCATGATATCATCATCATGATATCATCTTCATGATATCATCATCATCATCATCATCTCATCATGAAATCATCATCATCATGATATCATCATCATCGTCTCATCATGATATCATCATCATCATCTCATCATGATATCATCATCATGATATCATCATCATCATCATCATCATCATCATCATATCATCATGATATCATCATCATGATATCATCATCATCGTCTCATCATGATATCATCATCATCATGATCTCTTCATGATATGATCATTATGATATCATCATCATCGTCTCTTCATGATATCATCATCAT